>JANHFP010002088.1:4634-18588 GCA_032468135.1 Calamaria suluensis | reverse complement strand
GATTAATTGTTCTGTCAGGAAATTTCTCCTTAGTTCTAAGTTGCTTCTCTCCTTGATTAGTTTCCACCCATTGCTTCCTGCCCTCAGGTGCTTTGGAGAATAGGCTGACTCCATCTTCTTTGTGGCAGCCCCTGAGATATTGTAACACTGCTATCATGATTCCCCTAGTCCTTCTTTTCATTAAACTAGACATACCATGTTCCTGCAACCATTCTTCATATGATTTAATCTCCAGTCCCCTAATCATCTTTGTTTCTTTGTTTGAACTTGTAATCACCAAGCACAGGGTTATTTCAATTTAATTTACATAGCACCATGATATTTATACATATATCTTTTTCATTTTTCCTGTATTGTCTCTGAAGCTCTTAAGGGACAGATCAGGAAAAACAAAGCTTCCAAACTTACTATGTTTACTTCATGACATACAGAAACTTTTACAGTCTTATTTGAGGAAAGGTTTCAACACCCATGTTCTAATTTTATGTAAAAGAAAATGTAAAAAACCAAAAGGCAGACAAATGCATCAAATTACACATGGAATATTCAAATTCGAAAAGTTCAGTTCAGATAACTGAAAATAAATGTTAATGCATAAAATTGAATTCTATTTATTCCCTAAAACAACCCACAGCCCTTTTTAATCCAAATATTTTGCTTTCAGGTATAAGGCTGAATTTTGCCTTGACTTTTTGGAAGACCATAACAAGATGGAGAAAACTGGCAAATTTAGCAATGATGTCATTTTTTAAAATGCTAGATGTCTATACAAGCACTCACAAAATATATTTTGTTGAGTTTCAAACCAGCAGTCTTCTATTTAAAAGGTAAGTGTTACAATCATGGTGCTTTTAGAGTCTTCCTAATTAAAAAAAAGTTCTAGACATCATTAAGGATTATGGCAAACATTTATTTAGATTAATCTCTTTTCTACAAAACCACAATAATAATTGCTGACATTTCAGGCAACTGTATAGTCAAGACAGGATTTCAGAAAATTCTAATTCTTTATTACCATTTTGTAGGTACCCAGATTTTTGTAGCCCAAATCTTTCAGACATAGCCTGCCTTGAAATTCAATATTTCAAGTAAGCAAATACAAATTTGGATATTCGTTATAAAGAGCAAACAAAAATAATACTTTCTTTACATAATTAACACAGCCCCATTTTCATGCTTCCCTTTCCTCTAGTGGCTGTAGGAAAACCATCTAAAGAAACCCTTCCCCCCCCACAGAATATTTGGATAAATTGTCATTTGCAGAATATAATCCCTTATGTGCTTTTTTAACATATGAAACTCCAGTTGAGTTCTGTGAGGCTTATTTTCATATAAGAAAATAGTAAAATTGTAACTTTCAATAAATATAATTAATTAACCTAAGCACTTCAATAGCACTGATTGCACTTTGAACTTGTCACTAGCAAAAAGACCACACACACACACACAAAAAAACAGCCTAAATACATCCTTCATACCTCTTCTTTCTTTTGACCACTGATCAAATTGCCTTTCTCCATAATTGTTACAAAAAGATCATTCTTCTGACTGTATAAAAGAAATATTCCTTTGATAAATTGATCATCAAATGAACATGTCCAAAGGAACTCCTTAGAGGGCAAATGAAAACAAAAATAAATGGACTCTCAAAGAACAAAGTGAAGGTCTTCAAAGTATGTATTGATTTTCAGATTTTGCTTGGTAATATTTTACTCTAGGATGTCTTTTTCAAAGTCCAAGAAAAATGCAACCATCGTTAAGGATTGAAACATTTTCCAAACTGAACTGTAAAATTTCATGAAGGCAGTCACATTTTTTCTTTCTTGTTACAGTTTCTACACAAAACTGGGGGCATGTCAGCTAGCATATCCCACTTGCAAACATTCAAATGACCACTAGATGGCAGAGTTCTGTGTGTTAAGTGGCTTTTTGTCTCTTTGCTATCACCTAGTGATCACTTACAGTTTTGCAGTGCATATTGATAGCTCTATTGAAATCAAAACATTTCTTAAGTACTGTACATTAAGGCTTTGTTGTGATGGGAGATGAAAATAAACCTGCATTTCTTCCTTAAAAAATTCAAGACACAACATTTTCTATGACAGTAAGCTTAGTAACTTTTTTAACAATTCACTGCTAGAGTGAAGTGAGCAGAGCAGCTACATGGGGAAGATATCTCTTTAAGATTCACAGGAATAACTATAGACTGATAAGAAAAAAAGTGGAAAAAACATTTAATTAGATCTTTTAAACTTGATTTAGTCAAATTCTTTTTGGGGAAAAATACATTTGAGCCAATGTCTTTCATTTGGATTCACAAGGGTAATTTAGTACTAACAATTATAAAGTCTCATAACTGCAGGCTTTGCAAGAAAAGGAAACCATAAAAGATATGATGATTATATGCCACTAAGTATTAGCTCTTAATAACCAGATAGAATTTCTCCAGATAATTTGTCCCTAGTCTCTTCAGATCTCCTAAAGTTGTATCCAGTAGTAATGTAATTGAGTCTATTGACTTTGCTCCTGATCATTTCCCTTTTTATAAATTTTCAAAACAGTTAGCTCTTCATGTAATGTGTAGAAAAATATTATTTCTAAGCTTGGATATTTGTAAAGTAAAGAACTGTGGACTTATTTTTTTTTCAATGATACATTTATTTTCCCACTCATTCATGCTATTTTTCAGTAGTCATATCCAATGCCAAAGGAAAAGATACCAATTCTGTTTCTGACCTGTTTCTTCAAAGATTAACTTTTGCTTTGATAGGAAAAACAATTGCCAATACATAACACTTTTGTTTCAGGAATTGCATTAGCTACATTAGTCATCTAATATTACTTGGCTATGTTTGAAACCACCTATCAGAAACAGATTGAATGAACCAATCAGACCAACCAGAATGGTCAATGAATGCCATCTGCCAAGAAGACCTTTGAGACCTGATCAGAGGTGATGAAGCTGACAGCGAAGCGACACACACCAGAAGTATAAAATTAGTCACGGTACTGTGATAGATTGTTTTATGTGCACTAGAGTTGACACTGGATTGTTGCTGTTGCCCTTTGATTGCTGCCTGAACTTCTTTAAAGGTTGAAGTAGTATTAAAATTTCTCAAATAAATAAGCAAAAAATATTTTTTTTATTTGTTTATTAACGCAATTCATCCATCCACAGCTAACAATATGCTAAAATAATTTTTAAAAACATTAGGAAATAATAAAATTTTATCGCTATTCTGTTCTTTAAAAATCAGTAACTGGAAAGAAGCAGGATTTATGTAAAAGGGAGGGAACAGCAACTAGACTAATCCTTCTCACAGTATGCATTTAGTGTGTGCATGATTTCAGAGGATAGCATAAAAAAGAAATATAAGCATGTGATAATTTGATGCTCCCCTCTTCTCCAGCTTAATATGCTGAAACCTCTCTCAGAAACAAGGTAAGATATTTGATTAAAATACAGCTGCTGTACATCGTTGAAACTCTGTGATAATCATAAGAAAGGAAGGGTGCAAAGAAAGGAGGGAAATTTATTAAAGGAACAGAAGAATAGCTTTTTTAAAAAAAGTGCCACTTGAAAAAAAATTTTTGAAAGGAAAACAATCTCCCTAGGCAGGACTCAACTGGCAGCATTAAATCCTAAAATAAATGTCTCAGGAAATAGGTATTGATCCTTGTGTATGAAACGAGCCTGGGCCATTCATCAAAGAGCAAATGAAAGCACTCGTTTTGCAGTTGTCTAAACAGAAGGAGCCTCTATTGTTTTGTACTTGCTCTTCTGTTCAGTTTACACTAGTCAACAAGGCAAAAGCATCTTCTATCTTGCACTCAGCACCTCCCTTCTCTACAACTATCCTCAGAGAAAAGATGAAAGACTTTGAAATAATCATGATTAAGACTGTAACTACTTTTCTTGAACAGATACAATCTTTTCCTTGAGCAAAGCTGTTTGATTTCCCTTCCCTTCCCTTTATTGCTGTTAGACATACACCCCTGTGCTCCAAGCATGATAAAATAAGAAATAAACAAGGGATACAGATTCCTCTACCTCCTCCTCTACAAGACTTTCCTGTTTTCACTTATCTCCATATTTCTATAAGCTTTACCAGCTGTGTAACACATTTCTTCCAGCTGAAAACCACTAGATTGTCTGATGCTCATTGAATTTGGCAAGCTGATAGACAAAGATGCCCCTGGACATATTGGAAATTCTAATTATTTTATGTCTTTAAATGTTACAGAATAAGGACAGACAACCAAAGGGGCATTTTATTCATGTATTTTTAAGCAAATTTATGCCCACACCAATCATTTTCAAAGTGTGAAACAAACTGCAGGTTGTTTAAAAAGGATAGAGATCACTAGATTCATACTAAGGAACAATTTTAATATTTTTAAAATCTTTTTGAAGAAGGATGCAAATAATGTATTTTTTGGACTATAAGATGCACCGGTGTATAAGATGCACCAAGATTTCGAAAGGTAAGTAAAAAAAGGGGGGTTGCCCTTCTCAGCCCACAGGAGCACTCTACACACCTTCCAAACCCTCTACATGCCCCATTTTTGCAAAGTGTTTGCAGAAAGTTTGAGAGGCCTGCAGAGTGCTCCTGGAGGTGGTGGAAAGACAAAAACTCTCCCGTTTTTGCTAAACATGGGCAAAAACAGGCCTCTTTCTGCAAAAAATGGGGCACGCAGATGGTTTGGGAGGCCTGCAAAGTGCTCCAGGGGCAGGCAAAAACACCCCCATTTTTTCAAAAACAGGCCCTTTTTGCAAAAAACAGGCCCAATTTTCACAAAAATGGGATGAATAGGTCAGGGCTTCAGGAGGCCAAAAATGGCTGTATTCAGTGTATAAGACGCATCAACATTTCCACCCTCTTTTACAGGGAAAAAGGGTATCTGATACTCTGAAAAATACAGTAAATGTTTTGGAAGTATAGGAAGAAAGTCAAGTCCTCCAACAATATATTTTTCCCACCATAATCAGGACAAAAGTTTGAAGATCAAATGTTAGAATAGACTCTTTTGAGGAACAAAGGCAAAATTTCCCTATACAAAGGGCTCTTAGAAAAAACCTGTTTGATTCTGTATGTTGTACTTTTGTAAATAATTGGTTCAAGAACCTGCCTATGTATTTTATTCTCGCCTCAGAAATGAACCTGGTATGATTTCTTTCTAACAGAAATGAATGAATCATGCAAATATAACTGCCCATCCTGAGCATTTATGGCTGTCAAAGTTTCAGATGGATAGACTTAGACAACTATTTGCAAAAGCAAACTTTATAATTTGAGGCTAACTGAAAATATTTCTAACTGTGTTTCTTCATATAATTATTACAATGGCATGAGATGAATGTGAAAATTTCAGAAGGCAACTGCAATGATTTCCCCTTTTGGAAGAAATCCCTTTGGATTGGCAGTTGAATTGATGTCACTCTGAAAACTTCAGAGCAAAGGAAAATGTCATAGCTCCTTGATAGCGAACCTATGGCATGGGTGCCACAGGTGGCACTTGGAGCCATATCAGTGGGCACACAACCATTGCCCTAGTTCAGCTCTGATGCGCATGTGTATGCTGGCCAGCTGATTTTTGGGCCTTCCAGGAGTTGGGAAAGAAGCTTGTTTCCACGCCTAGGGGTGTGGGGAAGGCCCATTTTTCACTCTCCTCAGGCTCCAGAGCCTTTCTAGGGAGGGTGGAGTGAATTGAATTATGGGTGTGGGCACGCGGACGTGCAGCCCCCCCCCCTCTTTTGGCACGCAATGGCAAAAAGGTTAACCATCACTGTCATAGCTGCTTGGGCAATGAAGTGCCCAAATATTTTATTCACTGTGTCCAAAGTCTTTATGCAATTTCCAACTGTCCAGAGTGAACTAAAAGTTCTTATTTGAGAAGTTTCTGTTGAGAATTATGTGTAAAAGATTATTTTTAAACCAGTAGACTCATGGGAAATGGATTATGCAATCCCTCTTTTATTGTCCTAAACTGATCCTATCTTCTTTAAAATATACATTTATTTATTTATAGATACATACATGCATACATGCATTTCTATTTCTGCCTTTGCCATGAAATCCAGTTGGGTGACCTTGGGCCAGTAATTCTTAGCCAACTCATGCCACAGAGTTCTAGTTCTTGTAGGGAAAATAGGAGAAGGATGATGGATATGTTCACTGCCTTGAGAAAAAATAATAAAGTATAAATACATACAGTATACATGCATGCATGCATATACATACACATTCATACAATTTACAAGGCATCCAACTATCAGTAATTCTGTGCAGGTAATCATTAAAAGTAAACAAGACAATCCCTTCGCCCAAAAGAATAATTAATAGTCATGTAAACAATATATAACAAAAGAAAACACAACCAGTGCTTCACTCTGTCCCAGAATCTGGGAGAATATCCATGTTTTTAATAGGTTCCTGAATATCATCAGGGTAGGAGCCCTAGGAATCTCTGACAGAAATATAATTTTGTCAGTTCTTCTGTTCCTGAATCATAAGGCAAATCACAAGGCAACTCATAGTTACTGAGCATAGACAATATTCTGAAGTGTATCCTGATATAGACAAAACTAAACAGAAATGTATTTCTGTGAGTTAATTCTTTGCTGTAGTTGTCATTTTCAGGAAGAATATTTTGGAATGCTTTCACTAATGATTGTGAACAAGCAATATTTCGATATTTCCATTTGTTTATAAGGTGGGTTTTTTGTCTGTTATTATCAATATAGTATTCTAAATGTTTAATTTGTGTTGGGAATCTAATAACTTACACTGGTAGCTTTTACTTAATAACCAAGAATTCACTGGATACCAAATGTTCATTGTTAAGAACTTTCAGCTCAGCATCTTGTCTTAATAATGATTCCCAATAAATTAATTTCTCATAGCATACTGGCATTTTTCTCAAGTCAGTACATTAATTAATCCACCTTAAATAAAGCATTGGAGACTATTTTAATTTAAAAATAATCCAGTAAAAATCCCTCTGCTCTGTTCTTCATTAACACAGTCACCAACAGGCAGAATATTATTTGGAAGAACAGCCCTAGAGTTCTTAAATATAATGAAGATGACTTGCTTCTTCTAACATAATGTACTTGTGTTTAACTGTGTGTATACCCAGAAGAAGGAAAGTTGTGTGGCAGGAAATGTTGAAAGGCTAGTCAAGGTGAAGTTGCTGCAATAGATATTAATTTGCCTAAGTAATCCTAACAGCCAAAGATCTCTGGACTCTGAAAATAAATTATGAAACTATTCATACAAACTATTGGACAAAGGGAAGTTGAAGAACAGTACCTTTTATCTCAAAAGTGGAAACATCTGCTGAAACAACAACTATTCCAAGGCTCTAGTCCTGCCTGGATTGACTAGTACGTGCAAGCCAAATATTTTTTTGGGGAATTGACTATTCCCAAGATAAGCCACTTGGGGATTATGTGGGCAATTACCCAAAGTGTCTCTTTTTTTAATCCATTGCCTCTCCCCCCCTCCCCGTTTGATGTCCTTCAGATCATACAGAATAAAATAAGAATACAATTTTCCAAAGCTAGATTCCAATATATGCACAGGAAACACTTGGGAACATTTCATAGAACAGTCTAGATAAATTAGATGAAAGTCTCATGTGAAATGATAACATGCATTCAGGCATTGATGAATGTCTACAAGAGAAGGTAAGCCAATGGAAGGGAAACAAAATTTAAAATAGGAAGAAACTGGTTTGAAAGGGAGCAGCATACATAGAAGGCTGCATGTTAAAAAAGCAGCTGTGTTTAGAAAGAGAAAAGCAATATCGCGAAAAGGCCTTTTGTAATCTTCACAATTTGTTTACATTGGATTTATTTGCTATTATTTAGATAAAAAACAAAGAAAACTTCCATTCTTTAACATTTTATTGGTGTTAGCAATAGAATATTACATACTGCTTTACAATGCTTTGCAGCCTTCTCTAAGCAGTTTACAGGGTTAGCATATTGCCCCCAACAATTTGGGTCCTCATTTTCCCTACCCTTCAGAAGGATGGATGGCTGAGTCAACCTTGAGCCTGGTGAGATTTGAACTGCCAAATTACAAGCAGCTGGCAGTCAGCAGTAGCCGCCTGCAGTACTGCACTCAAACCACTGTGCCATTGCGGCTTAAAGCCATGCAATGGTCCTACCTTGTCATATCTACAAAGATGTGAAATATAAAAAATACTAATGGAACTCTACATTTGTGGTTGCATTACTCCAGGGGTAAAAATCTAAAAACTGTTGCTACCGGTTCTGTGAGTGTGGCTTGGCGGGCATGACTTGGAGGGTTATGTGACTGGGTGGGTGTGGTTATGTGAATGTTTTTTTTTTTCAAAAGACAGAAACTCACTTGTCCTGTTGGAGCAGGGAGTTGGACTAGATGAGCTCCAGGTACCTTCCAGACATGGATTGCTGTGCTCTTTTTATCCTCTGAAGTGTCTAGTAGTGTGAGGTTTGTGGTCCTTCCTTCCTCTCCTTTTTCCCTCCCTCCTTTCTTTTCTCTCTCTCTCTTTCTCTCTCTTTTCTTTCTTTCCATTCTTTTTCTCCCTTTCTTTCTCTCATCCCTTTCCTTCTCTCTTTCTCTCTCTGTCTCCTTCCTTTCTCAGGACCCCCACCCCCATTTTTGCCCCAAAGTGTTTGCTGGATTAAGTAGAAACACGTGCCTTTAAATTAATGTAGAGAGCTTACTGGAGGATCGCAGCTGGCATGATCACGGGAGGCTTCCCCCCTTCATTTTAAAGGCATGTGTTTCTACTTAATCCAACAAACACTTAGATAGAAATACATGCTTTTAAAATGAAAATAAAGCCTCATATGGACAGAGGGGGCAGGGAACAGCGATTTTTACTACCAGTTCCCTGAACCACCTGCTGCCATCACTAGTGGCTCGGTCGAACTGGTCCAAACCAGGAGTATTTCACCCCTGCATTATTGTGACCAAAGCTACTAGATCTGAGATCTGCTTTTTATGGGAGAAATTTAAAACTTGAAACCGTACAATCATGAACTCAAAGTAGGGCTAGGAAGTTCTCTTATATAAATCTTGCTTATTAACGTGCAGGCATTTATGCCTGGTTTTGCTAATACTAGTATCTCCTACTATTCAAGATTAATAATGCTTTGGGGAGAAGGAGTTAACCTTTGGCCTTATAACTGCAGGTCTGAGGGAAAAAATGCCACTACTCTGAAGTTGCTTTAAGTCCCTTGAAGGAAGCTTCTTAAAGGAATGTTTGGGAAGTATGAACAATCATAATCCAGATTAAGTTTGCAATGATTGTTCTTGAGGGTTTTTTGAAAATAAAATATGTAGCTAGATTTCATTATATCACCACCACCACTTGGAAAAATACCTTTTTGAGACACTATGATAAATTTAAAAAGAGCTAGGTTTAGTTTTCAGTAGTACTCAGGATCATCAATTCAGTGCTTCATAGTTCATTTAAAGCAGGGGTGTCCAACTCGATTTCATTGAGAGCTACATCAGGGTTGTATTTCACTTTGGGGGCATGGCCAGGGTGGGCATGGCCAGCTTGACATCACTCATTGAGGCTCGGTTTTCAGCCCTGATGGCCTCGTGCAGCCCTTTGCCAATGAAAATGGAGTATGAGAGGGCCATGTTGGCCCATCCTGAGCTCTGTTTTCACTGGCAGAGGGACTGCAGGAGGCTATCATAGCCAAAAACAGAACCCGGGCAGGCTACACACAGCCTCCCCGAGCTCACTTTTTGCTGGCAGAAGCACTGCAGGCCAGTCCTTTGCTGTTTCCAGTGTGGGCCTACAGTCCTATTCTAAGCACCCTGTAAGCCGGATCTGGCCAGCAGGCCTTGAGTTTGACACCCCTGATTTAAAGCATTACAAGGAAGGGATTAAACTAGATTATCTAGAAAATATAGTCTATTGTAAGAAGGCTGCTAGAAAAAAAAATGTGATCAAGGTTCACAGAAGACACTAAGTTAGCCTAACATGGGAATGGATAAGAGTCTACATTTTTGGCAACCCAGCCATTGTCTTAGCAAATTGTATGAAACATGCAATCAATTAATTGTACATGGGAAATGACCTTGATGGTAATGTGATCTAGGTAAAATAGAGTAAAACATTTTTAAACTCTAAAAATGAGATAATATTTGGAATAACTCAGGTAACACCTATCTGATTAATTGGAACAGAAGGGTGAGGGTGAGGTAGAGAGAATGCAGCACAATCAGATTCATGTCATCTCTGTATATAGAGTGCACCAGAACATTAAATCATTATATGAAACAATATAGCACTAGTATAATACAGTAGTATAGTATAATATTTTAAAATTATATAGTGAAAAATATATCTTTAATACAGTGTCCAGAGAAATGGCAAACAGCCAAGGGTTAAATTCACTTACCTTCACTACTAGTTTGCAAATGTGAGTGTGTATGCCTCCTCCACACATGCACAGAGCCTTTTCCACATGTGCAGATGGTCAAAAATGGGACGTGATGATGTCCAGGCAGGTGGGCAGAGCTTCCCACCCGAAATGGATAGGACCAGCTGAGTTTCACCACTGGCAACAGCTAATTAGCTGAACTCAAAAAGCTAAGCAGGACCAGGCTTCAGTAATATTTGAATGGGAAGCATGAGGCTGTAGTTGGACTATAAATTTGACAAAGCAAGCGAAAAGAAGACAGTGGCAAACCATTTCCATTTTGTTATCAAAATCCCATTCTTTTTACCATCCACCTTCAGTCTGATAGAAAAGAAATTCTTTTCAAAGTTACTTCACTGAAGCTGCCTTCTTTTTGAAACTCTCACAGATGAGTTGTACAGTTCTTACATTTACCTTAGCTTCAATGTGGCAAAGAGTTTTCATTATACTGCCATAAAAGTTATTCATGATATGTTTTTCATTATATTGACATCTGTCAGTGAACTGAAGCTTCACTGCTAGCTTCATATGGATCAAAGAGAAAATACATAAGAGAATTCTCTATACATTTCAAATCTACCTACAAGTCAAGACAGGTCCTATATTGGTCAACATCAGTTTATCTCTCACATTATGTGACTTAAACCTGGGAGTTATTTGACTCAATCCATTGTTATTTTAAATTAAGTACATCATAGCCTAAAAACACTTTCTCAGACATGAGACATAATTCATAAAGGGAGACATAATAATCAGACATAATGCATAAAGGGAGAACAAGATTGTGTTCCCAGATTCACTTCAAATACAAATTACAGTACTTAATTGTTTTCATACAGAAAACAATTTGCATACAGAAAATATCTGAAGAGAGAGTAAATATATTTATTGTATTTTTTGTATATAAGACACACTTTCCCCCTCCAAAAGTGGTTGGAAATGTATGTGTGTCTTATAGAGTGAATGTTGCTGAGACCTTGCCTACCCGCCAGCCTCTGCCTCCCAGCAATTTGCCTCCTTGCAGCAAACAGCCTGGTCAGTTTCAACACAGCCTGATTTAGCATGAGCAGCTGATTGGTGGTGGGATTGACCTCCCGGAATACCACATACCAGCTATTCCATACTGCAGGGCTTGCCTCTGTCCATTGCTGCCATCGCGTCACCACCTCCAAGCAAAGGCCAAAAACGGGGTGTATGAAGGCCAAAAATGGGATGTGTGGAGGCCAAAAATGGGACACATGGAGGCAGTGATAGGTGACAGCAGCAATGGGTGGCAAATCCCTCAGCCTGAAACAGTTGGTAGGCGGTATGCTGGGAGACTGATCCAACGCCCAATCAGCCACTCAATGCTAAATCAGGCTAAATACAGTACATACATTTCCATGATATGCATTGAATTAGTTGGTACATGTGAACTTATAGATGTGGTCAGTAGTTACTTGTGACCAGAGCTACTATGATTATTAGACAAATTTTCAGAAATTCATGTTTAAATTATACTGTAGCTCTATGACCCTTTGTTTTAAGAATAAAGTTCCTCTCATAGGGTTGTTAAAGCTTCTTAATTTATATTCAAGATTGCTGACTGAGTTTTATTTTAAGTAGAAAGCTAGAAACATTTGTTTACAAATTGATTTAATTATTTTTTAAAAATAATCATGTCTGACATAAATATTGAAAAAATAGCTTCAAAAATTTAATTATTATCTATTATCATTTTGTTATTCTTTTGATGTTCTTCTACTTTTGAAGTAAATTTATATGGTAAGGTTACATCTAGTGAAAGAAAAGACACATATAATTAATTAGTAAACTGAAATAGAATTACACTTTCATTGTAGCATCTAATAAGAAAAGCAAACCTAAAGTGATCCTCAGTTGAGACCAGAAAAATGGACTTAAGCATCAGGGATCAACTTTTCTGAAACTCAGCTCTTCTGCAAAAGATGTGGAGGATTGTGACGTAAACTTAATTAGTGTACAATTGCTTGGTTATGTGGCCCCATCTGCAGAATATTCTCCTGAGAGCTGCCATCATCAATCTTCTTTCCCAGCTGTTTTCAGAACAAAAGGAAGTCATCCTTGTGGTTCTTTTGATTATCAACCATGGGCCATTTATTTTCTTCTTCAGCACAGATGGAAAAGTGGAAAGAGAGGGGAGCCACAGCTCTGATGGGGCGGATAGGTCATTAGGTCTACACTTTAATTATAAAATTATGCCAAGGTCCAGATGACATTTTTTTGGTAGCAGACAATATGTAAATTATTCATATTTAAAAATATCCCTATACATTTGTAAGTCTAGAGTAAGATAAATAATAGGCCTTTTCATCCCGAATTATAAAAATATGTTCTCAGATGAGAGAAGAAAGCAAATGGGTTGAAGAAAGCAAGCATAAGGTTGCCACATGTGGCAGTATTTTAAAAAAAACTGTTTTGTAATTACAAACATAACAAGGAAATTAGCTTAACTTCTTTATTGAAAAATTACAATATAATACATATACTCTTGTTCTATGAACTCTTTTTCTAAATAATATATTTTTATGACTTTTTTTTTTTAAAAAAATGTATGTTTCCCTATCATGGATTTTACCACAGCTAAAATCTCAGCTGTAGCAGCAATGGGCGTGAGGAGAAAAACTGTTGTAGAGAATTATCCTGTTTTGATTCTGAGGCAACAAGGAAAGAACAATCTCCTTTCCCTATTTAACATCACATTTTAAAGTGAACATTTTGCTTTGCTATGCCATTTTTCTTTCTATTTCACTGTAATAATTCAGAATTCAAATCAGATTTAAGCCTTCATTTTAAGATTGTATCCAAACTTCAGATTTTTTTTCCTGCTTTGCTGCTCTAATATCCTCATTTTTGAAATATCTTGCCTAAGGAAGACTTTTAGATAACTTCCAACTCATTTGTGTTATTTTGGTTGGTTCTAATGATCCTTCCCTATTATGGACCCTGGATGTTTTCCTTGGAAAGCAATATGGATAAAACTCACTGTTTTTTTTTCCTTCTGTCCTTTTTTATTATTTTTCTTATAATTAGACTAATGGAATGATGTGAATTTCTTTAAATATTTTTAAAAAACTACCCATTTGAAATAGTGAACCAATGAAACAATTATTACCAGAAATTCTAAGAGCACCTTTCATTTTCTAACCAATAGCAATAGCACTTAAACTTATATACAGCTTCACAGTGCTTTACAGCCCTCTCTAAGCCCTCTGTTTACATAGCCAGCATATTGCCCCTAACAATCTGGGTCCTTATTTTAACAACCTGGGAAGGATGGAAGGCTGAGTCAACTTTGAGCCTGTGAGACTCGAACTACCAAACTGCAGGCAATCACCACCATGGCAATGTCAGTTCATAACAACAACAAAAAGTGTCTTGTGACTCAAGATTATATATAGGTCAAATATATAAAAACTTTGAAGAAGAGATTTATTTATTTATTTATTTATTTATTTATTTATTTATTTATTTATTTATTTATTTATTTATTTATTTATTTAT
>JANHFP010002087.1:110874-122401 GCA_032468135.1 Calamaria suluensis | reverse complement strand
ATAGGCTTTCCAAGCAGAGGGAAGGCCTGTGGGAGTGCAAGGCCAGGTACTGGCGTCTGGAGGCTCAGCAGGCTGAGTTGGTCAGCCAGTTCCAGGCCATGATGCAGCCCCACTGGAATGAGACCCTCCAGCTCTTTGCCACCAGTGGTGCTTCCCTCCAGTCTTCACCCAAAGCCCCACACCAGGAGGCCAAAGCAGACCCCAAGTTAGAATTTCTGCTCCCCTCCAACCCACACCAAAAGACCCCAAAGTCAGAGGGTCTCCGCAGCAACACACACTTTCATTACATGTATCCAGCCCAGGGGCATAGTTTGAGGATTTAGTCCAATATAAAAAATGCAATTAATTTTTTCTGGGGACCACCAAAATTTTCTCAGGGACCACCAGTGGTCCACAGACCACCAGTTGATGACCGCTGTTCCAGAGAACATTGATCGGGGATCTGGGCTTACCGTAACCCTATTCTTTATGAAGGAAAACAACTTACGTTTTAGAATATTGGGTTTGATATGCCCAATTATATAATTATGAATATCCCATATACGCTGATGGTATGATCTTGTGAGATTTCCTGGAGGGACAGAATTAGAAAGTATTGGATAGACATATCCTGCTATCATTGATTAGGTCTACCAGATGTGGCCTGCAAAAATTCATATAACCACCAGATGGGAGGAAAGAGACATGACATGATTGCTGGATGGGAGGGAGCTAAAACATCTGACACCCGATTGATTGCCAGGATTGATTTTTCACCCAGCTATTTGCTGACATCTAGTGGGCATCTGCGTTTCTACAGCGAAAATCTGGTAATCCTATTACCGATTGAATCAACTCTCTTTTAGAACATGAAGTTCTGGCCCTGTGATGTCTACCCTTGGCAACTTTACGATCTGTGAACTTCAATTCACAGATTTCTGGGAATTGAAGTCCACAAATCTTAAAGTTGTCAAAGCTAGACATTCCTGATTTATCCTGTAGCACTGCTCAGGGGCCTGTTAATTCTTCGTTAGAATTAACTCCTAAGCTTCTTTCTGTGCCTCTTGCTGGCTGATTCATGTTGTGCTTATTCAATCACTTTTAACAGCATGAAAAGTGAGGGTTTAAGATTAGATTGCAAAGCTTTCTCTTTCCACCACAACTGTCAATACTTCTCTGTTTAAAAAAGAATATTAGTCTCCAGCCTCCTGCAAATTTATTGTTCATAGAATTACAATCACTAAAAGAAGAAAATCTGTTCCCTGAGTATTAAGTATTTTCATCCAAGCACAAAATGTGCTTTGATACTAGAGAAATCAAAGCTCAAAGTAGGAAAAAAAACCTAATAATTCCCCTATGTCAAATTACAACATATATTCCTAACTGCAGATTGGTCTTCAGCAGAAATTGTTATCCTTTTAAGTATCCAAAAATTAATTTATATAATAATAATTCACTCAATATGTTATTTCTTTCATATAATTGTTACTGTTTTTGTGCTTTTTAGGGACAAAATGGCCTCTGATTTATTTATTTTTTAACATTGGCTAGGTAGATTAGGAATATTAATTTTTGAATTGAATGAATCCTGCTATTAAATAGCAGGAAACTTTGCTCATTGCTGTTATTTTGGGCTACCATATTGGCTGAACCATCCCATGCCATAACCCTATGGCAATCATCCCTTTATGTGGATTAGTTTTAAGCAAGGAACCAAAGATGCTTACAGGGGACAGGTAAGTCTAGTAGTATAGTTCTTCATTTACTCTAATGGACCAACCTTCACTTTTCCCAACTTTTGTAGGTGAAAAATCAGGGTTCTGTTCATGAGAGGCGGAGTTATATTTGTTAGCATGCTGCCACCTACTGGCAAAAGGATATGTCAGTGCCAACACAATGCCCTGGTACATTATTCAGATTACCCATCTGTATAGAACATTACACTTTAAAGAATTGTGATATTTTGAACTTTGATTATCTCATACATCAGACTCACGGGGACACTAAATTTCCAGAAGCCACTGAATGACAGTTCCTATTAACCCTGATCTTGACTACTAAGGAGGAAAATGTTGGACACTGAAGTTGAGTGACATCTAAGATGGCATATAGATTCCCCATCTCTGCCTTATCTCATCTGTGTTTTCCTCAGATTTCACTCTCTGTTGATATGCTTCATTTTAGCCTTTTTCAGACTAATCACTGCTGCATTCTTCCATCAGCCAATTTAATTTGGGCTCAATTTTATGTTCCTCTAACCAGTTTTCAAGTAATGTTTTCCTTGTTCTGATTTCTTTCTTTTTTCATGGATGTCATATGGTAGCTTTCATCAATGATGTGGTTGCTGGCAGGGCTAAGCAGTTTAGTGCTCTTCTGAAGGAGAGCTAGACCCGTGTTTAAACACTAGAGCTAGTCCTGTGTTGCATAAAAGTTCAATTTAAATCGAGAAGGAAAGTTGCCATGGAGTTCATGGACTTAAACCATCCATTTCCTCACAGGAGTATAGTTGGATTAAAATGTAATTAATAAATAAACATACAATCCATAATTTGATCTTCCCACATGTACCGTTTCAGCATTTACTGTAAATACAATTTTTCTAACAAAGCTTTATGGTAATTATCAAGTTAAAGCAATATGTAGGATCAAACAAAAATAAGGCCTCATGCACTGTTGTTTAATTTAATTTAATTATATAAGGGGTTTAGTTTGAAGATACATCAACTCTGTTCATACCTATCATTCTCTGCAGCTGCAGAACTTGAAACAACATTGACCTTCTCCTGAATTTTGAAATTATTTGTCCATGTATTTTACCAGGAAACATGTAGACAGAGAATGCCACCGTCCTAGTTATATTGATGCACTCATAATCCATTGGTGACAGCCATTTTGTTCTCTGAGTTCATAGAAACCTAACCCTAATCCAAGATGGATTTTCTCTCTGGGATTTTACCATGGATTTTACCAAGAAATATAGATAGGGTGGGCCCAAAGAGTCTCCACACTCTTAAATATACTGAAGTGATAGGAATCCATTGGCAATGTAAATTTTCCCCCTGAGTTCATGGATAAGTAACTTAATGCTAAGAGCATTTTCCTCCAATGGAATTTTCCTATAAATTTTAAAAAGAAAGGTAGACCTGGCAGGCTTGAAAAGTTGGTGCCCTCCTAACCATATCAATGGACTCAGGATTCATTAGGGACATCCATTTTTGCTTACTGAGTTCATGGAGACATAACCATAACCCTAAATAGATTCCTCCCCAATGGGATTTTCCCATGTATTAAAGTCTCCACATCTATTCCTATAGATGTTCTAGGAATCTGTTGACAATGTCCATTTTGCTCTCTGAGTTCATGAAGACCGAACCCTAAACCTATGTTGGTTTTCCCCCAATAGGATTTTCCCATGTATTTTACCAGGAAATTATAGAGGATGGGCTGGAAATGTCTATGCCCTTCTACTGACACTGATATATAGAGGGCGGGCTGGAAAAAGTATCCACCCTCCTAATCATACCGATGTGCTAGGAATCCATTGAAGATGCCCATTTTGCTCTCTGAGTTAATGGAGATCTAACCCTAACTTTAAGTGGGCTTTCTCACAATGGGAATTTCCCATGTATTTTACCAGGAAATTATAGAGAATGGGCTGGAAATGTCTGTGCCCTTCTAATGACACTGATATCTGAGGAATCAGTCACCTTTTTCCTCTATAAGCAGGAGAGGTTGAATCTAAGTGGTGACCATACAGACTGCTTCAAAAGAGCAGAATCTTCAGGTTGATTGAACCCCAAGGTTATGCATGTGTGGAACAAAAAAAGACTTTCATATTTCCTACTCTTCTCATGAGAAAATCAGAACCAAATCAATTAGAGTTGTTCAAATGAACTCCAGCTTCTCTGTTCATTTGCAGCAACTATGCTATTTTCATACCTCATCATAAGACCAACTAATCCTAAGCAGGAGATAGACGCATCTACTCCCTGACAGCATTTCCATCATGCAGTGGGATGCAAGGGGCACACTATTAGAAAACACCTGTTTAGTACAATGGAAAAGCTGCCTCCAGTGATTAAAAGATCTCTTTGTGACAAATGCTGCACAACTGTTTTACTGCAACTATAAAACAAATGGACTATTTGCATATGAAAGGAGATTTTTTTAAAAAACACACATTTGTGAGAGATGGAATAAGACCTCTCTCTGGTAAAGAGAATTTTTTCCCTCTTATTAGTGCAGTGAGGACTTCACATTTTCTATTCCAGGGTGATGATTGATAACAAATTCATTTCTGGATTGGTACTAAACAACTGTTGGGGGTGTATAGTTGCGGAATTACGGGTAATGTCTCAGTGAGCCGGTTCTGGGATGCTAGCACAAAGCAAGAACGACATTACAACATAGTGTGTGATAAAACCATAATGTATTAACAAAAACTATTTACAATTAACAAACACAAAAAATAATCTTACATTCAGATACATAGACCAACCTGCATAGTTGGCTAGTTGACACCAACCTGATTATGGGTTAGTGCAATTAGCGTGGAAAACAGTAATACACATCGGCTCACCATCGTAGCCGGTGTCAACTGTCTCGCAGACCGTTCTGAGTCTACGACTTAAGTAGAGCTCTCTGCAATTAGTTAATTGCAGCAGCCACTCCCTTGCAGTACCCTTAAAGAGGAACAGACCGTATTGCTTACATCCAATACCTAACAATAACTCATGCAATAGCTGTCTCATAATTAGGCATCATGTAGCTAAGAAACACCCAACTGGATTGATTTAGTATCCATCGATATAGCAAATATAGCAAGGGGGACTTACAAGAGCTTGAAATAAAGCCTGTACGGTACACAGTATGCATTATTTGTGACAGCACCACCACTGATTATTTACCTCAAAGGCTAGTTCACCAAATAGCTTTAAATGAGAGTCTTTAAATGAGAGTCACCTCCTGACTCCACACAGGCTCTGAGAGGAAGTGCAGGAAAGAAGAAAAAGACGCAAAACATCCCAAGTATCATTTGTCAAAAAGGCTAGCAATGGGAGCTTCTCCTTGAGTTGGTTGAACTCAGTTTTTATGATGGTGGGGGAATACCAGTCACCACAAGGTGTTTTTTTTTGAAGACACTGCATAGAAGAAAAGATGGGTAATAAACTGGCTTCGGATTGGCACGGTAGGGGGAGGACCACTAAATATCCTCTCAGCTGCTTTGTCTTTCCTCTCCTCACATGATCATTACCACCAACTGCCCTGTGGGAAGGAGCTCAAAAATCGTTTCCTTATAAAATATTGTTTTAAACATAATATTTCAGTGTGCTTTTATTTAGGATTGTTGGCACTGCTGAGTATAAGCTGCCGTACTAGAATTGTATCGGGTCAATTGAGGGGGTTGTCCTTATTTCGAGACAAAAGCAGAATAACAGAAATGCTTGTAGCTTTCAAAGAAAATGGGGGAAAATGAATTATAGGGCAGTGGCAACCTTTGTGTCCCAGTGTGATTGTAACATTTGAATTCTGATGGCAACTTGAGGGTGGTAATCACATGGTGACTTTGTCAGATTGGGTGAGACTGACAGTATAAGCTCTCATTCTTTCATGTTTGAAATGTGTATGTGTGTGCTATTAAAATTTTAAGCCCACCAGAAGATTATAACAATCGTTAGTTCTGTTAAAGAAATTGTTCAAATTAAAATGGAATTTAACTTGGCTCTGGTTTAAGAATAATAAACCAGCTGCAGAGGACTGATAATTTGTTGTCATTTTCATACATGAGATCTTATAGTCCCCAGGGGCTGCAAAATTTAATTTGGGCCATTTACAATCCATGGTCATGGCTTGCCCACTTCTAATAGAGAGCAGATGAAGTTAGCATTAACAACTCATGGCAAACATCCAGAAGATTGAGAGCAACTCCTGATTTGAAGAGGTTCTTGTTCTTCATTCTCTTCTTTTATTGCTCACTCACAGATGGCAGCTGAGCAGACAATAACAATGGGGATGAAAAGGAAGATCAGGAGATGATCAGGAATGGCCATGAATGGCCATAAAAACCACTTTGGGGTGGAGAGTCTCATCTGGAACCTGACATCTTAACTGCCTTCACATCACCTTCTGGGAAGGAGTTTAAAAGTTCAACTTACAAAATGTGGCATTCCAGCTAATCAGTAATGAGGCTTAGGTTACATGGTGCCCTTAACAGTGGATATCATCTAGCAGTTTGAAAGCATGCAAATATGAATAGATAAATCAGTACCATTTTGGTGGGAAGACAACAGCTTTCTGTGCATCTCGGCATATAGTCATGCTGGCCACGTGACCAAGGAAGTGTCTTTGGACAACACCGGCTCCCTTGGCTAGGAAACAGAGATGAACACCACTTCTTAGACAGGGGCATGACTGGAGAGAGAAAACCGTTACCTTTTTATACTTTATACATGTAAGGTTATTTACATCTTATTAGTTAATGTAGTGTTGCAATTATTACAGCTACCTCAGTGCCAAGAACTGCCAAGGACTGCCAAGGAAACACTTATCCTATTTCTTGAGTAACTTCTGGTACTTAGTTATAGTTGAATTTATTTACAAATAAGTAACATCAACAAAATAAAATAAAAAGAACTGTTTGGTGTAGTGCCTAATGTGCTGGCTTAGAGACTAGAAGATTGTGACTTCTAGTCCCAACCTGAGCATGAAAAACCATCTGGATGTCTCTCAGCTCAAAGGGTTGGTTATGGGGAAAATAGGAGGAGAAAAAAAGCTTGTTGCCTTGAGTTATAGATTGGGGGGGGGGGGTGGAGGAGAAAGGCAGGATAAATTTTTTTTTAAAAAAAAAGCAGTACTGTATGGAACAGACAACCACATTTTCTTCCTGTCTAACATATTCCTCATACTTCCTCCTCCCTTATCTCCTTCCTTTCCCCCTTTTTCAATGTTCAGCTAGTATTTTGTGGACTTTAAGCAGTTTCATTAAACCTTTCTTCTTCTTTTTTTGGCGAGGCAGTCATGGGGAGTTCGTTCATTCATTCATTCATTCATTCATTCATTCATTCATTCATTCATTCATTCATTCATTCATTCATTCATTCATTCATTTCCTCACAGCAAATGTAAGGTTTCCCTCAAACACGCTGATTGCAGTTTAACTACATAAGAACAACTCACATTTAGAAGACAAGCTTGCTGATTTGAGATGTAGTTGTGTGTGTTTGTATGCTTTTATTAATATGGATGAAGTCTTAAACTACTCCACCAGGCACCAGACCCACTGCTCCACATAAATTTTCTTCTGACAATCAGACAACTCCCTTAATGAGATTGAAGTTCACTTAGTTCCCCCCCCCCTTTTTTTTTATTGCCTCTCTTTCAAAATCGGCAGCTTATCTCTGGAAAATGCTTCAATAATTTTCTCACTTATACCCTAGTTGTCTTTCCTTGGTGTGATAGAGGTTGGTAAACATAATGAGTCACCGTCTCCAGCTAGCTCTTAGACTTTTTAGGCTAATTCCTGTAACAACAGATGTTCGTGGTAAATTTGTCACAGCCTGTTAATTGTTCTACCCTCATCAATATTTTATATTAAGTATTTTTATGTTATTCATACTATGGTGTATAACATATTTGAACATTAGACAATTCAGTTTTTCATTTTCTGGTGTTTCATTGGAACAGATATTAATACGCAGTACAGATATTTATCTACGGATGACTAATTTTATGAAACAGCAAACAATAAAGAAAACTGTAAAGAACCATGCACAAAGGCTAACCCAACAGTACACGGAAAACTGATCCAATTAAATCATACATTTGCTATTCATCTCTTTTAATTAATGCTTTGCTGCCTTCTCTACACCCACATTAAAAGAGCCAAGAATAATGGCTCTTGGCTCACATACATTAGCATGACACAAGTCTCTATTAACCTTGCAAAGAGGAGGATGACAGGAACAAAAAGGCATTTATGTGACAAGAAAGAAAGAACTCATATCTGGCATTGCACATGCTGTGCAACTCAGTCTCTCTGCATTGACTCTTCCCAAGTTCTGCTAAGTGAACAGAGTTAGTTTTAAAGGAGTTGCTCAAATTAGGGGAAGTATCAGAGGCAGAAGCAGTGGTGGGTTTCAACATTTTTTACTACTGGTTCTGTGGGTGTGGTTTAGTAGGCATGGCTTGGTGGGAATGGCAGGGAAAGGATACTGTAAAATCTCCCCAATCCAGGAGAAGGTTACTGCAAAATCCCCATTTCCTCCTGATCAGCTGGGACTTGGGAGATGGGGGCGGGACCAGTCAGAATTTTTTACTACCAATTCTCTGAACTACTCAAAATTTCTGCTACCTGTTCTCCAGAACTGATCAGAACCTTCTGAAACCCACCTTTGGGCGACAGCTAACATTTTCAGGACTTTTTAAAGAAAAAAAATATGAAAACCGATTTTGTAACGAAATTTGGCTGTTCTTCAGGTTGCACATTTATTTCCAAGAGTATCGTTTAATACAGGGAGGCCTTCATACCATAATCCTTATAATATATGTAGTCACTGGTTCTGCCATATGCATCATTACAATAGCTTACAACTATTTTGAGGGCATGCATGCAGATGGCAAGGGTGATTCCTTCCAGACTTTTCAGAATCAAGATCACATCCTAAAACAAAACCCAAAGGAAGGGTGTTTTTTTAAAGGAAACCATGGAATAACAAGGGAAGATTCTGGTCTGAAATAGTGGTTTCTATTCATTTTATTTCTCTTTTTCTGTACATCAGAGAGGAAATGGAATTGGTAGAAACAGATAAAGTGTAGGGCAGAAAAGAAGCTCTGTGAGTTCTGTTTGTATCAATGAAAGAAGAGATAAAACAGTTTAAACAATGCCAATTACATAATTAATGGAAGTTTACCAGGCATAGAGCTGGATTTCATTCCACTGAAGAAACTGAATGTGTGTGTATATGCCACATACATGTGATTGATAGTGCAGCTATTTGACATGAATTTGGGGCTTATTTATGCAACCAACTGCATATACTTGTTGAGCTGTTGCAGTCCTACTTCTCTCACACATTTCTGCAGACACGTCTGTTTTCCACCAAAGGTAGGTAAATAAATAGTATTTAGGCATCTCCCCAGGAGTTCATTTTTTCACCCTGTGCTTTAATTTGCAACATATTTAGTTTAATGAAGAACCATTTTTCTTGGATTCTAGAAAATGTGTCCATGATATGTGGTTAGGTGAATCTTTTACAGCTGGCAGCAGCTGGAATATAAATATATAAAGCTTTCCCCATCAGTATTATTGGATTCAGAGCTCACACTAAGCTAGGGTTTGTTTCATTATGGTTAATAGGCTAAGCTAAGCTGATTGGCTTTACATATTATGTTGAATCATAAATAATATTAACAGACTTTAGTAGTTGGATTTACACTATGCCAAAACCAAATAAATCACATTATGGTTTGGTGCAATGCTTGAATCCTATCAGTGTCTAAAGCTAGGAAGAGACAAACTTGTGGTATTGCTATTTGACATGAAGAGTTCTTGTCATGTAACTCTTCATGAACTGTAATTATTTTTCTTTCAGTAACTTCAGAATAAGGCAGAAATATGGCTTCATTGGTAAGAAAAAATATATAACAAGACTTTAGGCATAATATGTTTACTTCTTTATTGAAAATGTTTAAAGTGTAAACTATAATTTGTGATTATGCAAGAAATGAACACATTTGATTAGAATGCCTATGAAAACTATGAGAGGGTTTACTTTATGACAAAATCATAATTTGATTTGTTTGTGGCTTAGATGATATATGCATACATTTATTCTAAAACTTTAGTTAGCAAGACATGGTTTATCACCTTCATGAATACAGCCCTATATCAAAGGCTTTGATCAACATATGGGTTTTTTTTTAAAGAGATGATATAGTTGTAGGGAGACAATCCAAGGAAAGGTCTATAGCAGAGGTCTTCAAACTTGGCAGCTTTAAGACTTACAGACTTCAACTCCCAGAATAGCTTGCTGGAGAATTATGGGAGTTGAAGTCCATAACACAAGTCTTAAAGCTGCCAAGTTTGAAGACCTCTGGTCTACATAGAGGAATAAGCCATTGGTACATATTGTAAGGATCCTGTGGGAAGATCTGGAGTCCTCAGTGAATGCCTGACAAGAGCAGAGCACAATGCCAGAAGAAGTGAGTAAACTTTGAAAAGACACTTTATCATTGGAGATCTTCAAGGATAGTTTCACAAACTAGTGTACTGAACTGAAGAACATATAGGATTAGGATTATGAAACCCAGGTTCAACTCTACTTTTAATCATACAAATTCACTGGATGATTTTAGACTAGCCATGATCTCTCAGGCAAACCATGTTTATCCTGCTGGCTGGGGAATTCTGGGAGTTAAAACCCACACAACTTAAAGTTGTTAAGATTCAGAAACAGTGCTAAATAGGACTCTGCATGCTTTAAAAATTCTTAGATGAAAAGCTTCAGAGCTAACACGAGCATAAGACTCTACTATAGCAGTCCAAACTTTTTTTAAAAAAAAAATTCCATCCAATCCTGTAGAAAAATATGCTCCTGTGGCATATTTATTTATTTTATGACAGGCTCTCACAGAAGCCTGAAACATGTTAGGCTGCTTTAGTAAATAGCAGAGAAATTGTGTTGGTGCTCAACAGGTCTAAAATATTACTTTGAAATCATTTCACAAGAAACCACAGCTATAGTGCTATATATATGGCCTTCCTTACCACAGTAAGGACAGGATATAAATCCAATACTCTGAATAGCTGCTGTTGTAGAATTTGAAGGAAAGAGTACCAAGTAAGCTGCCTGGCATACATAATCTACACAAAGAACTGGAAGCAGTGAAAATGGCAGTCAAAGATCTGTTTCTTATTAGGAGGACTGGAAAGAATTTGGGAAAATCTGTTCTGAGGAAAAGTTATAGAGTGTTTAGTAGCCAAGGAAGTTTCAGCAAAACACTAAGAAAGGTAAGCAAGCTCAAGGATAGTTAAGTACTTTTAACCAGTTGTTTGAAAAGCAACACTCTAGTCTCTTGTTAACATAATTATTTTGATAAACACTTAATTTTATTCATTAAGGCCTAACCACAATGCATCTTTTAAATTGCACCATCTTTTGCTCATCCCAGCTCAATTCTAAACTGGATTTTTAAAAATATCCTTTCTGGATTGAGACATTTTGCAAAAAAATGTTCAGTCCAGACTTCAGGCTACTACATCCTCTCATGGGCAAATAGCCTAGCATGGAGAATATTGCACGGTTTGAGAGTTGGCAAAAATGATTTCAATTCCCCCCCCCTATTTTCCCACCCTGTGAGCTACCTTTTGGGGGACATGGTGGCTCAGCAGGTAAGGCAGCTGAGCTTGTCGATCTGAAGGTCGGCAGTTCATCAGTTGGAATCCCTAGTGCTTTGTAATGAGGTGAGCTCCAGTTACTTGTCTCAGCTTCTGCCAACCTAGCAGTTTCGAAAGCATGTAAAAAATGCAAGTAGAAAAAATAGGGACCAC
>JANHFP010002087.1:42854-55944 GCA_032468135.1 Calamaria suluensis | reverse complement strand
CAAGAACTGGCCATGACAAATTGATCTTACTGAACTACTGTAACCCCACAGCAGAAAGTTGATTTTAAAGAAAATGAAGAGTACATCACTATTGATCTGAGTTTGGTTTCAATGTTTATCCTGCTGCTGATATATTACAACGAACTGAATTATAAAAATAAAATAAAATGTAATTATGACTCATGCTAGGAACATGATTGTCACTTTATAGTCATATGTCTATCAACTCACACTAGATCAGTGTGGTAGATTATGATCCATAATATTTAATGAAAAAGCTTTTTTCCTACACTGGATCTATTTGGAGAAATAATAGAAGCAATGGTAATACAGGTTCTACAAAGCATTTGACTTTATTCTGAAGTCATCAATTGCATTCAATTAATCAATTAATTTCAATTACTCTGAAGACAATTTTATTTAAGAATATTTCAGAAATAGGCTTTTTTGTGACTGATAGAGATGCACCATATTTCTTTGGGGTGATACAGTGGTTATTGCGATACTTGGCAAATAAAATTTATTCTACTCCACTTTGTATAAGAAAGTAGTATGTCCCAGTGATTATGGTGCCAAAAGTGGGACAATGAGTCCCAGAGCAATACGCCTTCATTGGAATTATATATGTTACTGTAGCATCTTCAGGCTACATGCCAGCTGGCGCAGTTCGAGCAGGAAAAAGACACAAGCTGATTGGTTGAACCAGCTGACAGGAGCTGTCAGGCGGAAAGTTGCTGCTGCCATTCTATAGCTGTTCTGGTTAGATGTTAGTATTAGCCAATAAATGTTAGCTGGTTACTAAGTCTCTGCCTCATCTCCATCTGTCCAACCATCTGTCCCATGACAGAATAGTTACCACAATTACTGTTTTGACTTTTTAAATATGTGACCACTCAACTTTCTGCTAAGCATATTGTCCCAATAATTACCTTTTAAGGATACCTTTCATTCATATGCTGATTTTTTTCTTTTCCATCCAAACTTATTATTAGCAGAAATATCCAATGAATAATTCAAAGTCATATATTTTGTGGGTGTATCCAAAACTGCCTTGCTAGTTTCTTATTTCTTTTTTTTTTTGCACTGAAGAATAATTACTTCCAATTATTTAATGGCTTTTTTGAACTGATAGGAAAGGAGTACCTGACGATTTTACTCTGCTGGCCAAAGAGGGCTATGCTTATCTCCATTTTGAAATGGTGCTTATTTTTAATTAGTTGGTGTAAATTGGGCAACCACTGCAAAACTATTTCATATTGGACAAAGCATTTCCAAAGATTTGGAACATTCTGGGTTGTTCAGTCAGCTGTGAAGGTTTGTTGGTCAATGTGATTAACTTTTGAACAGTAAAGCTTAAGAAGTTTTATAATCAGTTATTAATATTTCAAGCTATGCAGTTAAAAAAGAAGACACATTTTTTTCTTATGTATTATGGTGGTTATTAATTTTAATGATCTCAAGAAATTAGAATTTTGTTAAGCAAAAATTATTATAAAACCAGACAAGCCTATCAACTGGGAATAGAACAAGAGAGAGAAAATAACTTCCACTGGAGACAGCAAGAAGTATATTTCAACTTTAAGAAAAAGGGGCATTGGTTTATTATTAATTCCCAAATATATACAGTATGTAAACAAATGTCAGGTTTGGAAAAGAGTATAGAGTATTTTCATAATAAAACATAGAGATCAGCAAAAAAAAATACACCAAATTCTGAAGATGAAAAAAATGAAGCAACATAGAAGCCAAAACTGAATAACTCTCCAGGGCCAGCTGTGTTTTCTGCAATATATTATAACATCAGGTTTAAAAAGTTATTCAATATCTAGTGTTTTAAATGTTTGATTGGCCATAGAATACTGCTTCAGTTTATTTATTTAGAAATTCTTGCCAATTCCTATCATATTAATTTGACTTAAAATTCTAATCTCGGGTATTTTTATAATTTTCTGATTAAACTTTAATAGTAAAGTTCTGAACTGACACATTTTTTTGTATTTGCTTTAATTCAGTATTTGGGAAAAATTGTGGAGTCATTTTTTACCTTCTTTCTATTAAATGTTTAAATAATTGTTATAGTTTCTAAACTGTATTTCATTATTTTCTTTCTTTTTTTCCTTATAAAAAACTTTTTTAAAAAGTCCTACAGAAAATTCTGAGAGATTTGCACTGCTTTCCCAACTTACATTTTATTCATCTGCTACCAAGTTAATTTGTGGCTTCTATTCAATTTCTTGTTTGTATTTGTGTATTTGGTATCATAGTGTTCTCTTGGCTTCACATCTTCTACTTTTGCAAACTGCTGGAGATATCAACACTAAAGTGCTCTGGTATTATTACATTTCTGAAAGGATGGCCAAAAATATAACAGATGGAAAAGGCAGAAGAAATGACAAACAGTGAACGTCTTATCAAAATACCCATCCCTGAAGCCAGTGTCTCCCTTTTTATTGTCAACTATTGAACACTTCCCCCTTATTCCTCCTCCAAAAGCCTGTGAAATATATTCTAGCTAAATCAGAAATAATACTTCCTAGTCGTTACTTTCAGATCCAGAAAAATCAACTCCCCCAAATTTTTGCAAACAGTGAACATCTTATCAAAATACACATTCCTGAAGCCAGTATCCCTTTTTATTGCCAACTATTGAACATTTTTCCCTTATTCCTCCACAAAAGCCTGTGAAATATATTCTAGCCAAATCAGAAATAATACTTCCTAGTCATTACTTTCAGATCCAGAAAAATCCCCTCCCCTCCCCAGTTTTTGCACATCACTATAATTTTCAGAGATATACAAATGGATTTTATGTAAGGAAGCACATAACAGCACTAAAAAATAGATTGGGCATGTGAGACACATCTGTGAAGTTGTAGCAAGTGGAGAAGAGGCAGCACATTTGTTGTATTTTGAGATATGTTACTCATAGGATGAGAAAGAGGCAGCAATTAATGAGCCTGCTTTTTGCCTTTCTGTCTCTGCCAACACAATTGATTCAGGCAGCATATTCTAGCCTTTATCCTGTTGCTAGACTGGAAAAATCTAATACCAACATCTTAAGTCTATGGCTAAGTGCATGGCATATACTGAAAATAGCCAATGATAGCCAACTCTTAAAAAATGTTCACCAGCTTTGAAATTGAGTAGGACACATAAGAATGATGTAAGACAAGCACAAATGTCAGGGATATCCAACGGTGGTTCATTAAGATGAAATGTGTTTGGAAAGCTGGCATGTCAATCATGGGGTCACTGGTTGCTAAGGCAACTTCTATGTACAATATGTTCACCCAGAAAATTCCAGGACTCAGATAGTGGTCATTTAGAATGAGCAAAGAACAGGTTAAATAAAATAGCTTGAAACACTAGTTTAAGATGTACTGAGAGGTACCTAGATGATGAAGCAAAACTTGTTTATTTTGTTTCCATCAAGCTTTCTTACATGACTTACTGTATGAATCTCATGAATACGAGCTGTGTACTGCAGTGTTATGAACCTAGAAACTAATGGGAGATGACAGACAGGAAAAAATTGATTCTGAGTTGGGGAATATAGAAATTGAAGAAGTGAATGAGAAGATGATGAAGCTTCTACAGTGATACAAAGGATTTCAACGATCAATATTAAATCAAAACCAAAACTTTTATTTCTGACGGACAGATGGACATCCAATTAGAAATTAGAAAAGGGCCATATAATATTTTTATTTTTTACTTTTGCATGCTTAGTATATATTAGCTATTTCAATAACAAGAAACGTATCTAATCAGCAAGTTCAAAGGTTAGAACTTAATTCTTTTCTGTTTCAAGACGAGCTAGAAGCATTTCCAAATAGAAATGAAATTGGATGCAATTATCAAATATGTGGGAGGTATTATAAGGAAAGTGCATTTGCCTTCTAGTTGGTGGGTTGAAAGCAATAGTTACAGAATCACAAAATGAAAATTTATAGGCAGTCTGTTCTAATCCACTGACCAATGCAAAAATCTCCTATCTCTGTATTCCAAGCCAATAGCCATCTGGCATCTAATTAAACAGCAAAGGAGACTCCATGATTTCCTGAAGCTATCCTGAAGAGCTTTTACCATTAGGAAATTGTTCCTAGTGTACAATGAATTTTACTTACTATTAATTTAAACATATGCAATGTTCTGTGCCCTGTTTTATGAAATAATCCTTAGCAAACCTGCCTAATACAGTATACTGCATGACAATACTTCAGACATTTGAAGATGGTTAATTGTGTCCCCACAAGTCTTCTTTTCTCCAGACTAAACAGACCCAAAAGCACACAACCATTTTTCATAAAACCTCCCTACTTTCCTTCCAGGCTCTTCATCAAATATGTGGGTTGTTCCCCTCTGACCATAGTCTAGTTGTCAATGTTCTTCCTAAAATACAATGCACATGTAAGGTGCTAGTAAAGATTATAGAAACAACTTCTCATGATCTTGACACTATTTATTTATTTATATCCTGCCTCTATTCTTCTTCTTTTTTTCAAATAACTCAAGGTAACAACAAACATATCAAACACACTTTCCTCCCCGTATTTTCCCAGAACAACAACCCTGTGAGATGGGTTTGACAGAGAGACAGTGGCTGGCCCAAAGTCACTCAGCTGGTTTTTGTGGTTAAAGCTGTGTCACAACTCATGCTCTTCCACTTTCCAGCCTGGTGCCTTAACTGCTAAACCAAACTTGGTCTTTATTAATGCACTTTAGGACTTTGCATATGTCCCTATTGAAATGCTCAACATGCTAATTTCTGCCCATTGTGTGTCCTTCTAAATCTTGATATTGTCCTCTGTTGGCTTGCTTCCGACTTTTGCATCCTATATAAGTTTAATGGTGATGTTTTGAAACACAGCAAGTGACTCTTCTCTCCATCTTGACCCAGAAACACATTGAGTATACTCAATCCGAGTGATTTTGTTGGCAAAATGCTACAAAAACTTATCATAGACCTCAAGTGGGAAATCACAGGACAGTTTCTTCCCCAACTGGAAACTTGCCATTCTACTAGAGTGGCTGGATCATCCAAAGGAGATGAGAGTTTCAGAAATGTTAAAAATAAATAAATCAGTTGCAGGAATTGGGTATGTCTAGTTTAATGAAAACAAGAACTATGAATGGCATAATATCAGTGTTCCAACTTCTAAGAGGCTGCCATAAAGAAGAGGGAGTCAAGTTATTCTCCAAAGCATCTGGGAAGACGAGAAGCAATGGAAGGAAACTAATCAAGGATAGATCCAACCCAGAACTAAGGCGAAATTTCCTGACAGTTAAAATAGTTGATCAGTGGAATGACTTGCCTCCAGAAGTTGTGGATGTTCCAACATTGGAGGTTTTAAAGAAGAGATTGGATAACCCTTTGTCTGAAATGGTATAGGGTTTCCTGCTTGAGCAGGGAGTTAGACTGGAAGAACTTCAATGTCCCTTCCAACTTTATTATTATTTTAAGAAGGAGAAGTAAGCACACTCTGCCTCCTTATTGTTACTGCGCAAACCTGAAAATCGGCATGAACTTCATTCATATACTTCCTAAATATGTGTGTTTTTGTACACAGAGCTGTTTACTGTTTGTCTGAAAACTACATGATTTACAATCAGTGTTAGATAGAAGATAATGCAATTCGGAGCATGGATCTGGAAATTAATGTGACAAAGATTAAAACAATTTTGCTTGACAGTGGAAAGGGAGTGAAAGATTACCAGTTACATGTTAGTAGGAAACAACTGTTGTAAAGAGATGAATTTATGTACCTTAATATAATGTTGAAAAAGATGAAAATATGGTGTGTTTAATATGTGCCAAAAATATATTGGGTAATATGTGTTCTGTTGCAAGGAGTAAATGTTGATGAAAGTAAGTAAAATGTTGTGTATAAAATATGCCGCATACTTTTTATATAGAAGTCAATTATATATGTAAAGAAAACGCAATTGGATGGTAAATTGGATGGAATGGGTATGGAACATAGGTAGTCCTCACTTAATAGCTCTAATTGAGACTGGATGAGGTGGTTGTGGAGGAGGAGGAGGAGGAGGAGGAGGAGGGACAAGAAGAAGAAGAAGAAGAAGAGGAGGAGGAGGAGGAGGAGGAGGAATCCTTTAGTAGCATCAAAATCAAGTGTAAGCGCCCTCTTAGTAACCTGATCCTCTTACCTTATTAGATTGTTTTTTAATGTAACTTTATGAAATGATTTTGAATTTGCAATAATAATTTAAGTTCAAGTTGTTGTTATGTATGTAATACATATAGTTTTTACTTCTAAGAAAACAAACTCTTTTACAACTGCATCCCAAGTGATGTGAAGCTTCAGTACAAATAGTTATAAATAGCTTTGAAATATTTTTCTGCAAAAGGAAGTTTCATCCATGCATACTAACCAGCAAGTTGTAAACTTTCTTGAGCCAGAAACATCTGCTTGCTCTTGCATGTGTAGTTTTGGCACCACCTGTTTAAGTTACTTTTAGTAATTTAAAGAAGATTCACAAGAGTTCATAAGAAGTTGCAACACATCAACCTTTCTTTGTTGCCTGCATAAATACACATCCTTCAAAAGAATCATGGTGGTAATTTATAACTTGAAATTATGATGTATGTATATTGTGGAAAAGTTGTTACTGAATTATTTGCCACATTAACATTAACAGTCAGAGTTAAGTAGTTCTGAGCTTAAAAATAAAGATGGATAAAAGATATTGTAAGTATAAGTTTCCCTTGAACATATGTGCTAGTCGTTTCTGACTCTAGGGGGCAGTGCTCATCTCCGTTTCAAAGCCGAAAAGCCAGCGCTGTCCAAAGACATCTCTGTGGTCATGTTGCTGGCATGACTAAATGCCAAAGGCGCATGGAACGCTGTTACATTCCCACCAAAGGTAGTATTTATTTTTTCTACTTGCATTTTTACTTGCTTTCGAAACTGCTAGGTTGGCAGAAGCTGGGACAGGAGCTCACACCATTACACTGCACTAGGGGATTTTAACCGCTGAACTGCCGATGTTCCGATCAACAAGCTCAGCTGTCTTACCCGCTGAGCCACCGTGTCCCCTGTTGTAAGAATAGAAAAGTATTAAATTGAATTGGTAAAAAATATCCCAGATTACATGAATTCTTCCTTCCCTAGTTTTGAGTCATGACAAATGGAAGGAAATGAACTCAGCTTGTCACTTAACTGCTTCTGGCTATCCAAGTAACATTAGCTTCTATAGTGCTACCATCACTCATCCTTTCAACAGAGAAAACAATTTCTCCTCTTCCATAATGACTCCTGTGTCCACTGGCTTCCCCCACTCAGATATGGTTGGAGCAGCTGGATTGAGTTGTCGAATGAGAAGAGAGACTGAGTGGTGAAACTTCTGAGCCTATTTTCAAATAATCTATTTATTTATTTAATTTATTTATTTTGTTGGCTACATATTAGGTAATATATATAGGTATAAGCATGAATTGAATACAAAAATGAATACAAGTAAAGAGAACATTAGGAGAGGCACGGTAGGCACGGTAGGTTTTGCCATGAAATTTGTAAGCCATGTTTTCTTAGCAGGGAACTGTTTCAGGAGTGATATCCAGCAAGTTCTAACAGGTTCTGGAGAACTGGTAGTGGAATTTTTGAGTAGTTCGGAGAACCGGTAGTGGGAATTTTGAGTAGTCCAGAGACCTGGCAAATACCACCTCCCAGAGTGGGGTGGGAATGAAGATTTTGCAATATTGTTCACCCAGGAGTGGGGAGGGAATGGGGATTTTGCAGTATCCTTTTCCTGCCATGCCTACCAAGCCACACCCACCAAGCCACACCATACTCATCAAACCACACCCACGGAACTGATAATAAAAAAAATTGAATTTCACCACTGAACTGGTTGTATCTATCGAGATTAAAAAAAACACAAATTATAAAGTCCTTCCTACACTGAAGTGTGCTGAAGGTTCAAATGATGCTGGTTAATTGGGAACTTGCATTAATCACAACTAAGCAAGCCAACTTTTTCTTCTTTTCAGTTTTCATATCCCTTATTAGCATTTTTACAATTATATGTTCTTAACACTCTGGAAAAATCTTAGAAGTGCCACAAATAACTCACTTTTAACACATTTGCTCTTCTCCTTTCCTCATGTAGATTTTAAAAAAAACTCATTAGCACTTCTCTGGCTTTGCAATGAAGGCTGAAAGGCAACAGAGAATGCAGTAACTTTATGCTTGCTTCTATAATCATTGTAGACTTATAGACCTAACTGAAAGATGGGGGATGGGCTGTCTTGCCCCCAGAAATAGAATCACCACTCTCATTTCAGAAGGCCTAAAGGGGATTTTGACGAACAGCAATATTTTCAGGTCCTGTCATTACTAAAAGTCTAGAGCCCTCTCCGTTCCTGAGGTCTTAAAATATCCAATAAGCTTTTTTAAAAAAATATTTAAAATATTAGTTATTTTAACTTTAATTTCATTGAGAGCCACAAGGATCCTTTTCATTGTAGTAGTTTCCCCGGTGCTCACATATATTGTGTCACTGACCTCTATTTTAAAAAAGCTGTCAGCATAGTTTCTTCCTCTTCCTAAGGCTTCCTAAGTAAAATAATCATTCCTTTGCAAAATGTATTTTAAAACTTAAGTTAGTTGATAGTTTATTTTCCCATCAAACTCCACATTTGCTTAGCATGAATTGGTCGTGCGTGAATAGTTAAATTAGCCAAAGGCCAATCTCCTCATTTCTGGCCTTTTCTTGCCTGATGAAAGGGAAACACAGATCATTCCTAGCAAGTGTTGTACTGGTCAGTGGCCCTAATAAAGTTTGTTCTCTTACCTGAAGTCTGAACCGATGTTCTCAGAAGGACTCTCCAATTCTTCAATCAGGTTGGTTTTCTTCCATTTTTCAAACAAACATTTCCTTGTGACTTTCCCATCCTGATGTGAAACTAGATCGAAGTTGAATAAGGATGGATGGAGGGAAAGCATAGTATTCAAGTCCGGGTGGCTAAATTCAGCTTTAAATAAAGCAACCACCTGATCCTTCCATCCTCAAAAAAGAAGTGCATAGTGTTGGAGCTAGTTAGAGACTATCTTCCTGTAAAAAGAGAACCATACTATTTCAGAATGCATTTCATTTAAAGGGCTCTTGTAAATGATTTTCCCATCCCCCCCAAAAAACCAGTTTGAATCAAAATGTGGTCTTTTCTTAATTTGTTGTTAAGAGAGGGAGGCAAGTTCTATTCTGAAGCAAAAAGAGATTTTTTGAGGCAAACATTGCTCTTACAAAATATTTTTATACCTCAAAATGTCCCTTTTCTCAGCAAAGCACATTAAAAAATCCAGGTCAACAGGAATAGTCCCTTTAACCTAATAGAAACAGAAATGTGGAAGTGCAATTCTAAATTTTTCCAGAAATTACATTTTGCACATAAACATGATACAGAGCTTCTGTATATATTACAGTATCACATGTTTATATATTGGAAAGGCATCATGTTGAGGCAGCAAATGTTTATTTATGTGAAATGGTCACATCTTTTATTAAACCTTAGACTTTTTTTTCTATCTCGAAAAAATATGTCACTTTTTCTTTCTTGCAACTTCTGGGTTCAAAGTGTCATAGCAGGCAGACTTCCAAAGAAATATGTTCCTCTTTTTCAAGAAAGAACTTTACATTTGGTTTCTTTTTTGGTAATACAATGCAATTATGAGAAAAGTATCTTGCATAATTCTTTCCTGTAATTAAATGAAACTGCAACCTTGTAATTGCGGAATAACTATAATGGCACAAGACTGCCATGGGCAGCCGAAATTCTGGATGAAATTCCTATGACCAGGCTATTTATATCAAAAATCATGTGGCATATGGTAAATCAATCCAAAATGATACAATTTCTTTAAGGCTTTTGTGTCCCTGGAGCTAATGCTGTATCCAAGAATTCTGCTAAGCTGATTTTCGTGGAATACCATTAGACCCTATTCATCTGGGAGGTGCACATCAGTATAACAATCCTTTTTCCTATAAAGCTTAGCATGGAAGCATTTTGGTTTTTCCCCCCTTTTTTCTTTCTTTTTTTAAAAAATAAAGTTTATTAATTATTTCAATTAAAAACAGATATATACAATAAATCTAAAATCTCTACATACTTAAATATAACTTATATTCACATACATCAGACATAAACACAAACACAAAGTCAACATTGACATCAAACCAATCCTCTTCTAATTTATCTCTATACTTTATTATTTTTTTAAAAAAGGTTTGTTTGGTTTTTCTAATGATTTTTAAAAAGATTTGTGTCAGTTTATATTTGCGGGTTTCCTTGCATATGGTGTTTTGACATATAATAATTCCTAACATTGGTAGTTAACATAATTCTTTCTGTAATTTTCATATAATGCAAATTTCTCACTGTCATCCCTTGTTATATCAATTTTCTGGTACAGGGTTTTAAAATATAACTCTTGTCGGTGTATTTTCCTTTATAGTTAACATAGCAACCTCTTTTGTATTTAGTTCATTAAAAACAGCGGGTTGTTGGATGTTTTGGAAGTGCGCTATTGACCAGTAAAATCCAATTGCTACTATACCCTGTTCAGTACAGTCTTCTGAACTGTTGCAGAATCCATTTGGCAGATATTACAATCTGTTGCCATAGAAATCCATAGCAGATATCATACTCCTAATGCTGACAGTCACACCATTTTGTCTTGACAGAGTCAGAATTTAGTGACCCTCTTCTAGTTCTTACTGTACACAAGAATTGGTTCAGAATATTAATGGTTTATTCTGGATTTGGAGAGAATGATTAATAGGTCTGATTATTATCTGCATATTAATGTCAACCCGGGCCTGATTTTCAGATCACATTTTTCAGCAGTTAGATCCGGAATTAATCAAAGTTGTAGAACTGAAGTTGGAGCATGTGTATTTGAATGATGACAGATCATTCAATATAGAACGGTGTGAAACTGTAGCTTTTCAGGTTCAGTCTCTGCTGCCATAGTGCTCCTGCAAGAGACATCCTCACCATGATCATGTAATATACTGAAGCATGCTCTGTAATGTCCCAATGAAGCCGCCACCTTTTCATGCCTGCATCGTAAACAACTATGCAATAATCTGCACCACAGTATATTTTTCTTGCATGGCTTGTCTGATATTGCCAATGGCTACATACTCTTGAAAAATAAATCTTTGATAGAACACGGGGATGAGAATACTATAGAAGGGATTGTATCTTAAGGATCCTTTTGTGTTTGAAAAGATTAAAAAAAATCTACTGTGTTGCTTACCTAGGTAAGGCAGGAGGAGATAAATATGGACATTTGGAGAATGCATTAAGTAGGTTTCTGAGCATCTTCTCCCTCTACTTCAGGGAAATACGGTTCCTACTTTAGCAAAATGCTGACAAAAAAAAGAATGTTCCTTTATGTTTTGGGCTTTTTGTCACAAATAGTCATCTCAGGTACCAAGGCTATCAATTCCAAGCTGTCTTTTAAAATAAAGACACGAATAGGAATCTGTTTCAAGATTTCACACAGATAGTGGGTGTGCTGCCTTTTAACTTAGCTTTTAGAACGAGCCTTGAAACTAGGACAGCGTTATTTTTAGGATAGCTTTTTAAACACAGAGCTCTAATTTTTAAATATGGCAGATGTTTGTTTCAAGAGCTGTGCAATCACAGGAAATCAAAAGCACTTGCCAGAAGGATTAACAGGCAGTGCCTGACATTAAACTGAAAAGCTGCCTCTGCAGCAATGCAGGTTTCCCTGCCCACTTCCACCCCAGTTGTCATAGATCTAATCCTCATAAGTCATAGATCAATTGAACTGTAACCCTTCAGAATATTTATCAATTGGGAGGGCTGCACCATTTCTGAAGGTACGTCAGGTCAGAGAGATGTATAGTACAGGTGTGAGTTCCTGCCTTTACTACTGGTTTGCAATGGAAGTGCAAACTAAATTTAATTATTTTAATTATTTTAAATTGTATAGTGTGTGTTTTAATTTGCTGTCAACCGCCTCGAGTCTTCGGATATGGGGCGGTATATAAACTGAAATAAATAAATAAATAAATAATAAGAGCTTGTGAACAAAGCAAGCGTGCAAGCACTTCTGCGCATGCACAGATCACCAGGGCCGGATTTTCCTGTAGGCTAACTAGGCTTCAGCCTAAGGCCTGAAGATCAAGAGGGGCCTACATTCAAATTGTTAGCAAAAATAAAATTACACTATTATAAAAACAGTGAACGCTAAAACACTGGATGTATTTTATTATCTCTCATGTAATTTACAAACTTAAAAATGGGAGGTGAAAGGGCCTCACAAGTGGAATAGCCTAGGGCCTCTTTTCATCTAAATCCAGCCCTGCAGATCACCCATGATGACATTGGGGTGGGTGAGTAGAGTCTCCTGCCAGTTGTACTGCCAGTTCTATAGAAGTGGACTGAACCAGGAGCAACCCACCACTGATGTAGTCCTTTTTGCTGAAGTCTATGTAAAGACCAGTTCAGCATTGTTTCCATAGATCCGTGATGGTGAACCTATGGCACACGTTCCATAGGTGGCACATTGAACCATATCTGTGTGTGCCTGCAAGTTGGTTTTCAGGACTTCCGAGCCCACTGGAAATTGGGAAATGGGCTGTTTCCGCCCCCCCCCCAATCTGGACAGCCTCCAGGGGATGGGGAAGGCCATTTTCACCCTCCCAAGGCTCCTAGAAAGCCTCTGAAGCCTGGGGAGGGCGAAAAATGAGCCTTCCGGGCCCACCGGGCCATTGTGTGCCAAAAGTGGGGGGAGTGCATGGGGGAGGGGTGCATTGAATTATGAGTGCTGGCACACACACACACGTGACTCCCCCCGTGCTCCGCCACGACAGCAAAAAGGTTAGCCATCACTGCCATAGATAATGTGGAGGAGAATTAGAGAGTTTGCATATATATATGTTCCTGTATACATTTGCAAGTAGGATAGGGGGATAGGTGTGAATGCTTACTGAGCCAATGAAATCAGATGGGGACTGGTATGGAGGATGGGGATGCTTACATTTCTCTTCCTGATAGTGCTCAAAACCAGAGGTCTCCAACCTTGGGAACTTTAAGACT
>JANHFP010002086.1:37116-50136 GCA_032468135.1 Calamaria suluensis | reverse complement strand
AAACAAACAAACCACAAAACGATTAAGAAAACAGTGCTCTGTTATATGAGACGATAGAAGTAGAGAACTATAAAATAGACTTTTATAACACCTTACTTTAACACTCTTTTTTAAAAGTGGGGTTTTATTTTTATTTTTTCCCTGTCTACCATCAAGACAAAAGTGCTCTTGCACAGTGGACTTAACTAGGTTAATTGTTCTATCATCAATGGATAAATGTTTGTCTGTTTTTCAAAGTGTTATCTTAATGTTCTGTTTACATCCTAGTCTTTATTGGCTTTCTTTGGAGAGACAAAAAAAAAAAGAAAAGTTGTACGTCATTATCAAGTATATTCCACACCATCTGTATTTCCACGATCATGCGACCTTACATTTTCATAGGTGACCGTTGTTATCAATTTCCCTTCCCCCTTTTTGAAACGATATGCTTATAACGGTTGCCATGGGAAACAGGAAGGCCTTGCTTTTAAAAGGAAAAACAAAGAGGAAGGTCTGAAGATGTTCAGACAGGTTGCAGATGATTTCTGATCGATTTCTAATTACTTTAATTTCTAAACATTGGAAAATAATGCAAAGAGCAAAAAGAAAAACCAGTCATCCAGAAACAGCCCAGAAAGTAAAAATGGACCAGGAGACCAAATGCTGAAGAATTTTCACTGGAGGGGCAGAGAGTATCAGCCGGAAAAAAATATTTAATTTTCAGTTACAGTTTCCTGCAGGATGTGGCCCTCAACTTCTTAATACTTAAGAGACCAGGTTTTAAAGAAATCATGTCGAAGAAGATCGATTCTTTTTATTTTAAAAAATGGGCCTTTCTTACCCTCAAAATGAAAGTTATTCTGCAGTATATACAGAAGAAAAAAAGAGAAACAGGCATAACCCAGCCTCGTGTCTTAGGTCAGATGAGTAGCTCCAAGCAGATGTCTCCGTTCTCCCCATTCGCTACTTCCCTTGCCAAAACTAAGGTTAATTAATTAAAGGGCGCTTAGAAAACCTACGCATGGACAGCATTTCCAACTGTTTTTTGTATTGCACCAATACATTACAACCTCCCAGGTCCTTGGAAAGTTTGAAGGCCAACCCAAGCTGAAGAGCTTGCAGAAAAATCTCTTTCCTTGCCTCTGAATCATGCAGAGAAACGAAACAAAGCTTTCCCAGAAATGTTCATTTTTGCTTTTTCAGACGGGTTAACGCTTTCCTATCCATAAGCCACTGACTTTACCATGTAGAATTTAGGATCTGGGGGTAAGTTCTGGATGCATTCGCCCTCGGAGCTCGCTCGTTTTAATTTGGCGAGTTTGGCATCCTCCTTACAAAGGGCTGGGAGAAGAAGCAGCTGGTGCTTGTGAAACATGAGAGCGTTTGGCCATTTTTACTTTCGGGGCTCAATCAAGGGTGTCCAGCCACGGCAACCTTAAGACCTGTGGACTTTGATTGCCAGAACTCCCCAGCTCTTCCAGGCTGGGGAGTTCTGGGAACTGAAGTCTACAGGTCTTAAGGTTGCCGTGGCTGGACGCCCCTGATGTTAGTTGAGATGCTTTTCCAAAATTGGAACCCCGTAAAATCCAGAAACAAGGGGAGCCCATCTTGAAGGACGCCCCTGGTTGATGGAAATATTCATCCAGACCCTTAAATTTGGCCTCCTGCCTCGTCTGAATGTCCTTCAGGTCCTGGCTGCAGACTTCCTGTTTCCTGGCTTTGTAACCGAGTTAATGGAGGAAGAGCAGGATTCGAATACTCCTTAGGAGCAGATAGTTATATATTTTAAAGATGGTGGCGGCAGCGGTGGTGATGATGTTGATGATATGGGATTTGCACAACCTGTGGCAGTGCCTCTACAGAGAACATCCCTGATCTCTAGTTGGAAAGATGATTAGACACACACACACACACACACACTCACGCAATTGTGTACACACGCCCGGTGTTAGCTTTACACTCTTCAAAGCAAGGAGCGTCCGTTTTTCAGTGCGACGTAGATGGAGACTTGTGTAATCTTGTCACTTTGATGTAACTCTGTCCGGTTTTCTCTGAATGATGTTGAAAAGCAAAAGAAAAATAGAATTGTTGCGTAGATGTGCAAAGAATGTAAGCCTAACACATTTCCACAGCATTGGAACGGAGAAAGGTTGCAACTCCTGCAATAGACATTGAAACCAATCATACAACATAGCACATCTCTCTCACACACACACACAAACACACACACAAACACACACTTTATATGGAGATCCAGTGATGGGTGTGTCAGGGTAACTTTTCTAGATGCCACAATATTTTTTTTTCCTTCTTGTTTTTTAAATATCAAATTTTGCAAATTTAGTGTTTGTTTGTAAGAAGAGAGGGAGGAAAAATGTTTTGAGGAAGAAATTTTTTAAAAAAGCAAAGCTTGAAGCTTTGGAAACTTCACCAAATTTCAACCCGAGGGTGGGAATAGAAATGCCATTTTGTGAGGGTAGCACTATTGAAAGATTGTTTGTGCAATGAATTCTTTATTCAAGAAAGAAAGAAAGAAAGAAAGAAAAAAACGAAAAAAAACCACAGTCGGCAGACTATAAATTCCTTAGGAGCTGCATTCTGTCTACAAAGTCGCTGAGTTATTTGGTGACTCTAAAATCAAATCTCCCCGAACCCGGATTCAGGTGTGAACTTGATTCCTTCCAGAGATTTTCTATAAAGATTGTTCAAATCTGTGTGTGAGTTTTAACGACTTTTTTTTTTTTTTTTTTTTAACAACCTGGCGCAAGTGAATCCAAGCCTGTGCGTTCCTTTCCTCTTTTTTTTTAATTTATCCAAAGTTCTTTCTCTCGAAGGTGTGCGTGTGGTTATCGATTGGTGTGAGTGTGCCCAATTTCTCTCAGCCTTATGCAAATAATATGCAAGAGATGCAGAAACTTGAATGAAACGGGTCATTGCAGAGGGAAAAAGGAAAAAAAAAAAAAGCTGATTGGTCGTTTTTGAGGAGGGGGGGGGAAAAGTTGTTAGCCATTCCATTAAATAAAAAATAAAAAAAATACAAAAAGAACAGGTGTTCCTAAACCGTGAACCATACCATGCACAAAATCACAAGAGAGGGTTTTAGAAGTCGGTGGATCTGTAAAATTACGATTCTTAGCTTAAAAAAGTTCTGATGGATTAGATTATTTTTTTCATAATCAGCCCCGTTCGGTTTTTTTTTTTACAAAAATTGTTTTAGCATAAAGGGATTTTTTAATATTTTTTTTTGTAAAGTGGTGTAATTTTTGCAATAGTGTGAAATTCTCTCCCCATGCCCATCCCCAGAGCCAGCCTTCTGCCCCCGGAGACAGCCTTGCTAAGCAGTGTCACCTCCTTGCAGATGGGATTCTGAGTCCTGCCCTGGCCAATTCATCCCAATTTCTTTTTTATTTTTTTCAGCCTTGCTAGTCAACCCTGCCTTACATCCTGGGAAAGCCAGTGAAGAGATTTGTTAAGTGAGCCAAGAAATGAGGTCCATTTGGCATTGCTTAGAGGTGGAATGAATGAGCTGGAAAGGGACCTTGGAGGTCTTCTAGTCCAGCCCAGGCTGGAAACATCCAGTGATGGAGCTCCCATCGTTATTTTCCTTGCCATCCCTTCCCTGGTGCATTTTAGTTGCTAAGCGAGACATCCATTAAGTGAGTTTTGTCTCATGTTGCAACCTTTCTTGGCCACAGTTGTTAAGTGAATCCAGCTTCCCCAGAGTAAAGGCTCCACTTAGCAAAAGGGGGTCATGTGACTCCGGGACTCTGCGGCCGCCAAGCGGCTGGATTTTGATCACATGACCATGGGGGGGGGGGGGCGTAAGCATGAAAACCAGTTGAGAGTCCCTTTTTCCCGCGCCGTTGCAACTTCAAACAGTCGCTAAATCAGCTGTTGTAAGTCAAGGACTTCCTGTATGCCTGTCCGCAGAGGACCTGAAAACTCCATTTCTGAATCTTCAACTAGGTTGAAGTGCAGTCTGGAGTAAGATGGCTTTGGGGGGGGGGGGTGCATTCCCCCCTCCCCTTTTTTATCCTGGTCCTTGTAAGTCTCCTAGAGTTGATGGTAGTGAGGAGGAGGCCGTATAAATTCCCAAAATAAATTCTCAAATAAACCTGGCTTCCTCCCAAATCTCTGAACTCGGGACATTTGGTTGGATTTTTATTTATTTTATATTATTCCTCCGAAGTGGGCAACCTGCTTCAGTGCCCCCAAGAATTTGGCAGGCTGACTTTCTCTGCAGCTGTTACCTTGAGCAAGACATTTGAGCCACGATGTTTTCCTGGCAAAGTTAGGAAGGGGTGAAAGTACATCTGCTTATTGCTAGGGAGGGAGGAAAACCTTAGAAATCAGCCTCATTCCCTCTTTTTTAAGGGTGTGAAAAGGTGGGGATTGCGTTGCGATCCTATGCATCGTACTCCAAAAGAAATCTCAGTTTTAAGGCTGCAGGCGTGCAATCCTGGCTTGTCAAAGTGACCGCCTTTTTTTTTTACCTACTAGCGCAGGGGTCTCCAAACTTGGTAGCTTTTAAAGACTTGGGGAATTCTGGGAATTGAAGCCCACAAGCCTTAAAAGTTGCCACGTTTGGAGACTCCTGTACTAAATAAATAGATAAAGTGAGTGATTTGTTGGAAGTCTCACCAATGGGCAAAGGCAGGCTGGCTTCCTTCCTGTTGATCTCAACCAATTACTTAATAGGACACATTTTAATACACAAGGTTTTAAAAAACTGGAGTTTCTTCCCCCGCCTTTTTGTTTTTTATTTTAAATCCGTAATGCATTTCACTGACAACTAAAAAAAAAAAGTGAAATATATGAGGAAAAGTCTTAAATTTCCCCTTCCCTCTTGAAAGGATGTACCGAAATTATTTTTACCATGTTGCCTGATCAGGCCTTAGAATATATTGTATGTTTAAGACTGTAGTAATTTTTTTAAGGAAAAGATACCTATTCGTTGATAGCCTAAAAATAATTGTAAATAGAATTTAAAAGACGTCGTTCATGGGCTACAACAAGTTAATTCATGTTGCATTACTTTCCATTTATTTTATTGTTTGTTTTAACAGATTTTATTATTGGTTTCATATATATTTATATATGCACACATATGTGCATGTATACATATATAAATATATAATCCTTAGTAACTAATGAATTTAATTTTTGAAGGAGCGTTAGAGAATGTTAAGATTTTTAAATACATGTATTCAACTCTTTTAGTTATCTTCTAAAAACAACACTGAAAGCGCATGCCAAGATAATAGAAAAAAAATACAGTCCATAATTAGTTTGTATAGTTTACAGTTTAAGAACAAACGGAAGAATTAACTTTGTATGTAACTCCTTACAATGATAGATTCATTGTTAACTAATTATAATTAAGTTGTTGTTGCTATGGCAACAAAACTACAACATGGCTACCTTTGTATACATTATTTGTGAAATTTTCACATGTAAATTTTTAAAAAAAGTAATGTGTAACAGTATGGGTTTGTTTAAGGTACAGTTCAATACTGTCGGAGAAATATATGACTGAATATTTTTAAAATCCCAAAGTCCCATGTGAACGCTGGATTTGTGTCTTCGATGTCACTTTTTCAGTCAAAAGTTTACAACACATGGATTTAGAGTCAGGTTTTATAGCTTGTAGAAATTGTTGTGTGGGTTGAGTCATTCCACAGTATTTTTCCCGGGGATAGAAATGAGAGAAGAAGGGCTAGTTCAAAGGATTGACCTTCAGCGTTCAAAGCGTTAGTTCCATTTCCAAACAAGTAGATATTTTGGAAACCAGAATACAGAATTCGGCGCACAGATTCCAAGGAAGGTCGCCACAAAATCAAGGGAACGTAGTATGCAAAAATTGAGGCCTTTTGCTTTCGGTTGGATTTGATATAATTAAATCTGCATTGAATTTTGCAAGAACCGTTGCCTTTTGCTTGTTGTCCCTTTGTGAGGGATTTCCCTAATGAGAAACCCAGCGGATTTTTCCATCCTTGACGTTTTAAAAACCATTCTGCCTAAGAAAAATCACGTTCCAAGCGCCCATGAAATAATGATGTCCCAAATCAGGACAAGAAACCTATGGTTTTTTTTCTATTTATAGGCAGAAAAAGGAAAGAGTTAATATACCCACCCACCCCCAAAAAAAATACTGTGGAATAACTCTGTGACAGTGTTGAAGAAGCCAATATGCTGCAGTTAAACTGATTCAGTTGGTGTACGGAATGCGTGAGAGCTGTCTTTTTGCACTTATGTACATAGTCCACGAAAGAAATCCTTGGAACTTATTTTGAATATATTAAAAAAAAAAAAAAAGGTCTGTAATAATACAAGGTAAAGTTTGTAAAAGAGATTACTTAAAGGCTTTGAAAAAGGAAGAGATTTTTTGCTATGAAAATTATCTGAACGCATGAAGTTGCTTTTGCTGTTCTCCAAGCTTTGTTGTAGTTTGCCAAATAGTTTGTAATACAGCTGACTGGTCACTTCAACCTGCACCTCAGAGGAAAACTCCAAACGGGAATCAGATACTTGACTTCAAAATCAGGGTCACCGGCAAAGGTTCCTCAAGGATTTTCTAGCCCCCTTCCCCCCTTCTTCCCCCTTTGGGCCTTCCAAAGTGGAGCCCTCTCCTCATTCGTTCCTTCGTTCCAGGCTAGGTTTTGAAACACCAGGACTTGCCCCTGGGTAGGTCATCTGTCCCACCTTAAACAAACCCCCAAATTGATGGATCTGGTTGACTTGACCATCTCAGCAAAGGCCTCCCCAGCTCCAGGTGGAGGGATTCTGGGAATTGGAAGTCCACAAAGTCTTAAAAAGCTGCCAAATTTGGGAGACCCCCCTGGCTTAGGTTCTCCCAAGGTCCTGAGAGTAACAAAGAGTTGGAAGGTTCCTTGGAGGTCTTCTAGTCCAACCCCCTGCCCAGGCAGGAAACCCTACACCACTTCAGACAAAGGGTTATCTAGTCTCTTCTTCAAAGCTTCCAGTGTTGGAGCATTCACAACTTCTGAAGGGAAGTTGTTCCACGGACTTAATTGTTTTCACTGTAAGGAAATCCCCCCCCCCTTAGTTCTCCTAAGTTGCTTCAGAGATCGATGTCCCAAGAAAAGGTCCTTTGTTTTTCTGTGTGGCTGTGCACCATGCTACCTGGAAAGATGCCAAGGGCAAGTGTGCACTGTGCGCTCAGGTGCATGTGCTAGCCCAAAAAGGATAGATCGCAATGGGCTTAACCCAGTTTCAAAATGAAAAAGCACTCCAAACTAGGGGTTGAGGAGAGAGATAAACCTTGATCAAGCTGAGATGTGAGGTTAAGGCTTTAAGGGTGAGTTGGGCAGTTTTATAACCTTGTTTAATAAATGATGAAATAAACACATGTGCCATTGAGCCCTCGCCTCCCACGCCCAATATTAACCCCAGCCCCAGCCTTTAAAAGTTCAAGAAACTTTGGCCAACTTGACGTCCTCCAGTTGGGTTGATGTTCAACATTCAGAAGCAAAAACAGCTAGTTGGGGAGGAAGCAGAAGAGCCGAAGAGCCACCTGACCAAAGGACGAGACATCCTAACCTTAAGGCCCCTTCCCCCAGCCGAAGACCCATCTGAAGGTCCCTCGGTTGGGGGAAGAGGTCTCTTTTGGCTGTGCGTGTGTGTAGATGTCCTTTGATGGTAAGGTGGAAGGAGAGAGAAGCTACCTTTGCTGGTGACCCTCGGAAGCCACCTGTCCTACAATCAGAAGCTTCATGCCTTTCCCAAGAAGGCAATCCAAAACAAAACCCCACCCCCACCCCCAAAAAATGCCAACAGATCGTAACGATTGAAATGTCCCCCCCAAAAAAATAATTTAAAAAGTGGTCTTTTTTCCAAACACACAACAGAGGGGGAAATCACCTGACGTAGAATTTACATGGTTTTTGTTACTGTACACAGATGCTATTTGATAGTTGTGGAAGCCAAAAATGATTTTGTTGCCATGGCTCTTGGTATCCAAACAGCTGAGGGGACAAACTTCTTCGTATGGGGAGGAGGGGAGGGGGGAGTTATTTCTGTCCAATTCCTTAATACAGTCCCTGGGACCGACAATAAAACCTTCCAAAATTCAGAATGCCAAAACCAACCCATCATTGTGGTTGAGGGTGATTTTTTTAAAAAAAATATTTATTTGTCAAGGGAGGCCAGATTTTAGTGCAGAAATGTGAGATTCTGCTATAAAGCAATCCATGATTGACAGCAGATTTTTTTTCTTCTTTTAAGCCAGAAAAACCTCCACCTTTATTTATCCATGTGTCAAATGCTTAATCCAGACTTCTGCATGGAATCAAGAGGAGGAGGAGGAAAAGGGGGTTGGATCCTAAAGTCTAATTTTTGTAATTATTTGGATTGATTCGACGTGGGGTCTCCTCCTCCTCCAAACACCCCCCCCCCCATCATTTTGAAAATTTTAAAAAAGAGAAGCTAAAATGGTTGAATTAAAAATATAATCTTGCAGGGACCAAAAGGGAAACTCTGTAGAAATCAGTTGATTCGCTTTCAATCTGGTTCCATCGTGATGCAAATCCAGCTCAGTCCCAGCCTGTAAAGTTCAAGGCCAACACGAAGAGATCGTTCCCTCAGTTGTTATGGATGGAATATATGCTTTGATGTTTTTATTTTTTATTTTCCTTTTCGCCACATTTATATTGCTAGAGTGCTTGTTTGTGCTTTCTAGAAACATTGCATAACGCAACTCATTTTACTATGTTACTTCTATATTGTTACTGTTTATTTTATTTTTTTTTCCTTCCCGGATCTTTTAATAAAGTGTATAAAATTCTCTCTGTATGTTTTTTATGAACCTATATCAACACATTTAATAAATAGGACTTTACTTTTTAAGTGTCTGGTTGATTAGTCACAACCCTGAAATGGCTGCTCCATCGTTCCTTCTTGTGGAAACTTTTATTTTTTAAAAAAGAAAGGTTAATACTGCTTGGCGATTGCCATGTAAATTAAATAGGACAGTTAAGCTCCCTTTCCTTTTTTATGAAAGGAAGAAAAAATGTTTATTATTCAGGGCTTTGGCTTTTAAGCTGATACATTTGTTTCCTAAATTTTAACTGGTCTATTATTGGTGGGCGTTGGGGTTTTTCTGTTTTAATTGTATAAGTGGAAGAAGGAAAGAAGTTTGAGCATATCAAATCTCGGTGGGATGTGACGGCAAAGAGAGAGACCTATTAGCAGATGTGCTTGATATTCACTTGCCAAAGGGGAAACCCATCCCTCTTGTCCTCCACGTACAAATTAGATTTTGAGACAGTTGATATTATTACGTGTCCTTCTCTTGTGTGCAAAGTCCTGAGTGAAGTCTCCCAGTCAAGTTAATTGGCCTGTTCTGGCCACACACTGGGATGCGGTGGCTCAGCGGGTAAGGCAGCTGAGATTTGCAGGTCGGCAGTTCAAACCGTGTCTAGGGACACCAAGGGCCGGAGGCTCAGCCACTGGACACCTGTGAGGATTGACCCGTGGAATCGAGGCCAATTGGAGTCCGGGCTGGCCACTGACCGTCCCTTCTCTGCCAGCAGGGCTCAGCTACAAGAAATCCTATAAGCTCCCTGCACTTGCGCCTTTGTTATTTAAAACTCTCCAAAGCTGTGTCAGGACTTGGCAGGCCACCAACGTGCACGGTGGCGCTTTCGATTAAGGTGGCCTCCCCCCCCCCCCCCAAGGCAGGGAGCTGGGCCAGGAAAGGAAGCAGGCCAACAGTAACAAACCACAAGGCCTCAGTCCTACCAGGGGAGGGTTCGAGGGGGAAAGTCTTGCAAAATTGGCTGGGTCAGGAAACCTCCCCGTGTCATTCTCCTGGGATAGGAGGGGGGGGGGCTTTTTGAGCAAAACCTGCCCCCCCCCCCAATATTTGGCTCCCAAATTGGGATCTGCAGGAAAGGAGGTTCCCTCCGCTTGTGTGTCTGCTGGAGAGGGTCCCTGGAGTGGATGATTATTGTTATTACTTTTGGTGGGAACGCGGAGAGCAATTCTTTTCCTAAGCGAAGCCGAGAAACGGCTTATTTAAGCATTATTCAGGTAGGCGCGCAGCTGCCTCTCTCGTAGAACTCGTTCTTCCTGTTCGGTGGCTTTTCTGCTTTCGGTGATCTGCAAGCTTAGCTTAGGATTCCATCCTCTGACGGAAGATTTGTAGAAAAAAACCACATCCGATCGATGCCGAGACTTGGCGGCTAAATGTAATTGTGTGAACCCAGCTCCAGAGCGTCCCCTAATAAAGAGCAAGTCATCTTTGTTTTATTTATTTACTTTGTTTTATTTATTTATTTACCTACCTACCTACCTACCTACCTATTAATTTAGGCCTTGTACCCCTTGATGACAGATCTTGAATCAAGAGAGGAGGCACAAGGCAGGGAGGGGTTTTAAGTTTAAATTTTAAATTCTGGGTTTTTAAGTTAGAAATTATTTTGATTTTAAGATATATATTGTAATATCTGTTTTAAATTCTGTAAACCGCCCTGAGTCTTAGGAGATGGGGCGGTATATAAATTGAAACAATAAAATAAATAAAATAAAAATTGCAACTTGGGGGAGAGAAACGACTGTATAAAAAGTATAGTTAGGATAATGGAAAATATTTTTTCATTGTACAGTTTTAACACCAGATGGTTGATGAAGCAAAAATGGAGGAGATTTGGAAGGGCTAAAAAGAATTTATTTTGATGGAAGTGGGTTAAAGAAGAAAGAACAGTGATGTTACTATCCCAGGCAGCTTTAAAATGGGCAAAAAATAGGCCTTCTATCCAAAAAAAGGCCACATATTTGTAAAATTGAGCATGGCTTACTTAATAACCACTTTGCTTAGCAAGGGGCATTTTGGCACCAATCTTGGTTGTTAAGTTGAGGACTCCCACTATTCCCTGTGTGCTTTTTCATTACATTCACAGTCTGCCTCCATGGAACAAAGATCCACAAGAAATGCTACCTGGCGTCTGAAGTTGGAAAACATTTCCATGAAGCCAACGAAGACTGCATTGCCAAAGGCGGGACCCTAGCTATTCCCAGAGATGGAGATGAAACCACAGCCCTGAGAGAGTACAGCAAGAAGAGCTTGCCAGGGCTGGCAGACTTTTGGCTTGGCGTCACCGATATGGTAAACGAAGGCAAATTTGTAGACGTCAATGGAATGGTCCTCAATTACTTCAACTGGGACCGTTCACAACCCAACGGGGGGAAGCGGGAGAACTGCGTCCTGTTTTCTCAGCCGGGTCAAGGAAAATGGGTGGATGAGGTCTGCCGTACTGTTAAACGTTACATTTGTGAGTTTATGATCCCTTAGGCCTCTTTCCAACCACGGCTGTTTGAAGGTGTGCTGAAATGACAGCTTGCGAGGCTTGCCAACCTTGAGGAAAAATGCCTATTGCAAAATTCTGGGAGTGGAGTTCTTAGCCGCTCATGGTTGAAGTGGGAAAAATAATAATGGAGTGAATACAGGTAGGCAGTTGAGTTTCAGTTTCTGGAGTTTTCCCTGAGATTAGCTTGCTGTTTGCACGTGGATTTGATTGGGCCTTGAATTGTAGCAGACATGCTCCTAAGATGCCTTGTCTAGTTAGCATGAGATACGTTCAGCTTTGTCTAGTTAAACCAACGAGATGCATTCCGCTTCCAGATAATGGTCTTCTCATTACATTATTTTGCTTCTGAATCATTCTAGTTTTCTTTTGTTACTTGATCTCTCTTGTCCACCCCAGCTCAAATTTTACAATCTGGTTCTTGGTCTGAATCTTGACTGGCCACCCTATTTCTTGGGCAATGAATTCATATCTTGGTTAAACACTTTATTTTGATCCACTCACCCTCCTATCGATCAAATGATGATTGAAACGCTGCATTGTCCTTGAGAGGCCAGTATCATGTCAACAGTATATGTGAAGTTTCCATATAACTGTTGTGGAATGTTTTACTTTTAAAGTCCAAGTTTATCTTCTTGTTACATTTGAACCAGGGAAAGATTTCTAATGTTCAACATGTATCTTCATCTACAGAAATGAATGTTTAAAATTATTATAGGAGGAGGACAAAAAAACCCAATTTTTTTAATATTGAATAGCATCTTAAGTTGTCAATCCATAGATAATGGTAGATCTGTACAACCCTCTGAAATGTAATCTCTCAACATGCTTTACTGCTAGCGCAGATAGATCTTTTTCTATAAACATCATAAAACTTAATAAAGTTATTTTTATCAGCACTAAATATTGGTTGTAAGTTTGTTTGTTTGTTTGTTAGATTTATATGTTTGACCACCTTAAATATTTGGAATTTCTCACAGACACAGTAAAACCTGTAGCCGTAAAACAGAACAAATGTGCTCTCTCACTCTCTCTCTACACACTCTTACACACACACATTAAATCAATCAATTGAAATTCTATAATATAAATTTCAATTTCAATCTTGGTTTATTCCCTAAAGTACCTTCACCTTAAGCGTATCCTTAGGATAACTTGCAGGAAGCACCAACAGTTACTCTTGTTCTATTTTATTCCACTCCACTTTATTCCGCCCTAGCATCTTGGTCAAAAGCCAGGCTGGAGCTATGAGTTGGTGTGGCATGGCATTAAATTCCATCCAGAATATTTACAAGCAGTCTTTAATGGCTTAATCGAGTGCAAAGATAAGGCTGTACCACAACATGCTGTACCATGAACTACAAATCTCATTGTAACCTAATCGAGAATGTTGTGTGAAGCCAACTGGAAACATTATAGCTGATGAGTTAATGCAGACTTGTCACCTCTGTAGGCCTGTGTTTGCACATCATGCTTAAATGGGTTAGTTAAAGACCTGAAGGCTGCTTTGGCACAGTTGGCTCAGCTTAAGCTTGTTTAGTTACTTGATCACTCACTGTGTGTTGAGAACTCAACTGATAGGGTTAATTTACAACTTAGTGCAAAGTGTGAGCCCAGGACATATGACAGAATCAACATTTGATAGAATCAAGATCATGTGAAGTGTTAATACCACTTTATAATGCCTTGGTACGGCCACACTTGGAATACTGCATTC
>JANHFP010002084.1:111466-122268 GCA_032468135.1 Calamaria suluensis | reverse complement strand
TTACATTACATTTTTATCTTTCAATTGGCTAACAGTAGGAAATTTCCTGCTCCAGCATTTTCAAAACAATTACTAAAATACTTTTTAAGTCTCCAGTTATCTAGTTACTATTTCCATATTCTATTGAGCACATCAAATATCTTATATGTCTTGTAATCTTAGTCTAGAAGGAGCCTTCTTACCTGTAACACTTCACTTATAAAAGGCTCTTTCTATAAAGGCATGTCTTGCATCCACATGGCAATATTATTATTTCCAGAGCAAGATCTTTCTCTTCTCTAGGCCCTTGTAATTTTAACTGTTTGTCCTGTACTGGCTTTTATATGGATGTTAATCTTTCTGGTGCTAATCTTTATGTATAGTTTTTCTTATTGTACACATATTTAGTGGCTTGTCCACATAAGTGTCATTACTGTAAAAATAACTACAACAACTGAAGTCTTATGTTCAGCTTGAGCATATATGTCTTGTTTTTTGTGGGTTTTTTTTAACAGCAGAATCTGGAACTGGAGGGAGTTAAATGACAGAGAAATGCCGCTCAGCTCATTCTTGGCAAAACTATCATTTTAAACCTAAAAGAAAATGCCTTTGCCAGCAATATTGCTAGTAATAATATTTCACCAGCCTCCAGGAGTCTAAATGGGCTCTAAATCTTACATTCTTATTCCTAATGATGTTTTTTTCCCCACTTTTCTTTCTACTCAGAGGACAACGAGAATTCAAAGTCGGATGAAAAAGGAAACCATTCAGAAAACAGCGAAGATCCCGAATCAGATAGGAAGAAGTCTGGCAATCAGTCAGATAATGAAATGAACTGTAACGATGATGGGAACAGCTCCAGCAACCAGGACAGCAGAGACAGTGATGACAGCTTTGAGAATTCTGACTTTGAGACTCAAAAGGCCCCCGAAGATAGCTTTGGCACTCTTGGTTCTATGCAGATTAAGGTGGAGCGCTATGTGGAGAGTGAGTCAGACTTGCGGTTACAGAACTGTGAGTCATTAACCTCGGACAGTGCCAAGGACTCAGACAGTGCAGGAGAAGTAAATGCCCAGTCTTCCAGCAAGCATCAAAAAAGGAAGAAGAGAAGGAAAAAGCAGAAAGGAGGCAGCGTGTCCCGGAGAAGGCTCTCAAGCACCTCAAGTCCAAATGGGCTTGACTCAGCATTGGTGGATCAGCCCCAGCTGCTCTCACCGCCAAACAGTGCCTCAGTGCTCAAAATCAAAACAGAGATCTCAGAACCTATCAATTTTGATAACGATAGCAGTATTTGGAATTACCCACCCAACAGGGAAATCTCAAGGAATGAATCACCTTACAGTATGACCAAGCCCCCCAACTCAGAGCACTTCCCTTCCCCCCAAACCAGCAGTAGTTTACATGTCTCCATTCCAGACTCTGTTCTAACCCCGCCAGGGACTGAAAATCCTGCCAATCGCAAATCTCAGTTCAGCACCTCATCCAACTCCGCCTTGGCTCCTGTATCCTCTGATCCTTTGTCCCCACCTCTGTCAGCATCTCCACGGGACAAGCATCCGGGTGGCCCCAGCACTTCCAATTCTTTACTGTATACGGGGGATCTGGAAGCCCTACAGAGATTGCAAGCAGGCAATGTGGTCCTTCCTTTGGTTCACAGGGTAACTGGAACCCTTGCTGCCACCAGCACGGCTGCTCAGAGGGTCTATACCACTGGCACGATCCGGTATGCCCCAGCTGAAGTTACTTTGGCCATGCAGGGCAATCTCCTCCCCAACACTCATGCTGTTAACTTTGTGGACGTTAACAGCCCCAGTTTTGGCTTAGATCCTAAAACACCCATGGAAATGCTCTACCACCACGTCCACCGACTCAATATGTCAGGACCGTTTGGAAGTGCTGTGAGCGCAGCCAGCCTGACCCAAATGCCTGCAGGGAATGTGTTCACAACTGCCGAAGGACTGTTCTCGACTCTTCCGTTTCCTGTGTACAGCAACGGCATCCATGCCGCACAGACACTGGAACGGAAGGAGGATTGAAATATGACCACATACTGTGTTCAGTGTTAAACTCCGAGGCATAGACTATGTTTTAATTTAGACCTTTAATCCTAGCACTTTGAATTTGAGCAGGTCAGCTTATTCTCTCCATATGATGCTCCCCATTTCATCCCCCTTTCTCTTTAACTTGACTTATTCTTTAATGGGAAAGATACTTTTTTTAATTTTGGCCTTCAGAGAACTGAAGTATCAGTGGCCTGCCATTTTGTCTTCTTTCAAGATGTGTATTTTTTTTTCCTTTTGCATCTTTATTAAGATGCCTTTAAAATGCGTATGCCTCTGCCATAGAATACTCAGTGTTGTGGTAAAGAGATTGTAAGAATGACAACCCTTGGGTTTACTTTAAATTGATCTTGATGTGATCAAGGTTAAAAGAAACAAGCATAAAACAATGTGCCCTGTTTGACTAAGTCAAATGAAAAGGGGGGTATTTGTTCCTAATTCCTTTAAAAAAAAATAGGGGATAGTATTTTAGAATTTTATGCAGAGTTTAATTCACTTTTTATGGTTAAGATTTTCTTACTTGCACATACAATAATTTGGGTTCTTAAAAAATTAATTTCTGGCCTGTGATTAGAATAATAATAATAAGATGGACTAAATGTTAACTACAGAAACATTAACTTAATTTCTAAAACCATGGTGCTATCATTTATTAATCTGTAATGTCTTCACACAATATGCAGCTTGTGGGCTGGGTTGTTTAATTTCTTTAAGGGGTGTCTTCTGTGCTAGTCCATAGTCAGGTGCTGCAGTTTCCTTGGTTAGTTAAGACAAAAGCCCTCATTAACATTTGCTGCAGGACTTAATTTGTTTACCTCCAAACTAACAAGCCTCATATTAAATTTAAATGGATCTGGAAGACTTTTCTTTTGGAGAGTTGAGCGAATGTGCTAAAAAGAACAAGAAAATGCAGTGAAATTGACTCAAAGACCAGATTTTTTAAAAAGTGTATATTGTTTCTCTTTCTATTTTTTTATTCTCAGTAGAACTGAGGCTAATTTTACAACTTCCAAATAAGTGAATGTGAGTGAGTGAGTGAATATATGTCTGTGTCTGTGTGCAATTGTGTGTGGATATGTGTATGTATGTTTGTGTGTGTATACATACTTACACGCACATATATATACACATGTATGCTTAATGTTATAGAGGGAAGGTTGTATCTTTATTTTTATGTTTTGCTCATTTTTTTCTCTTTTGTAATACCCCTCCTCCTCCTCCTATTGTTGAAGCCAATATGTTTTTTTAAAAAAAAATGGGTTAATAAGCTTGAACTAGATAACTGCAACTTTAAAAAAGAACCGCACATTAAGTAAAAACAAAAGAAAGTCTATTTTGTCTTCGTTGCCAGAAACCAGTGTAGTGTCAAACACTTCAAATGACTGTCAAGTATAAATTCTTCTTCCACTCCATCTTTGGCAGCTGTTTGTTAAGGCATCTAATAACAGATGTGAAAACTGTAATGTGTACAATGTGTAAGTGTCCTTGGCTGTCAGTCTCATTGCAGTTTCAATGTGTGTTACTATATGCAGTATATACTAAGCTAATGTAGTTGTTTTGTCCTTTGTCTTCTCTGTGCTTTATCTCTAGTCTGGAGTGGCAAAGTCCCATTCCTACAGTCCTAGTGAACCAGTGATTCTTGGGGGTTAGTGGTTTTTGTGTGGTGGCCTTCCACTGTCTGTATACCTTTTCATTTCTGCTGTTGCTTTGCTGGTGTGTATTTTCAGACTTTTCTCTCCCTCTGTTTACTTCCAACCTTCGCCTTTCTTCCCAGTTTCTTCTTCTAACTCTCTCTCTCTCTCTCTTTTTCCATTCTCAGAGATAAAAGACTCTTACTAGCTCAAGGTAATGGAGCCATTTTTCCCCACAGAGGAATTCTGGGTATGTCTTGCTCGTACTGTGTGCACCACACAATGCACTAAAGGATGATACTCAGACATATTAAATGAAGTGATGCCATATAGCCTCAGTTGTTAACATTTCCAGAGTCCCTTGTGCTCTAATTGTAAGTAGAGGGTGCATTTCTTTGGTGTTCTCCCAAGTTGGTTAATGGAATAATTCAGAAAGAGATTCTTGGAGCGCTCAACCAAGGTGGTTCAAAAGCAAAGCTGAGCTTTGGATTGTCAAATATATATTTTTGCATACCTGTGCAATGTATTGCTGATGTATTTTAGCTCAGCAGTTCTCTACATAGTAGATGACCCTTTGCGTTGAAATGAAGCCAAGTACAGTGGGGTGTGAATTGGAGAAGTAGAGATGAGAAAGAGTGGGGTAGAGTGATGTCCACAAAGGGCGCTGAATGTCGTAAAATTTAATAATGAGCTTGTAAAGGGGTTAATTTGAAAGATTTTAGGTAGATTCCAAGGCCAAGAGAAGCTAATTTGGGCTTCGCTTTGGAAGTCCTAGCTGTTGAACAATCAAAGGAGTGCACCTATCGGCTACAAAAACAGCTAGACAGCTGTTGTTGCTTTATTTTATTTTATTTTTTATAAATGTTTCTGTGTTGTGTCAAAATGATTTCTGGTGATTTAACCTAACAGATAATCACAGCTGCTGTCTAAATCCATAGTGTTTAAAATTACAAAATGGAAAAAAAACCTTCATTAACTGTGAAAGACTGTGTCTGTGTTTTTAACTATTTCTTGTACAAATATATGAAATCTTTTATGAGGAGACTGGTGCCAAGTAGCTGAATAAAGGGGAAAGGGATTCTGTTCGTATAAATCTTAGCAGTGTTACCAACTCTACGATATATATAAAAAAAATTAAAATGTTTAAAAATGACAGCTATGGTACATTTATTTTGTGTTAACCTAACCGAATCTAACTTCTTGAGTGCCTGGCTTATTCGAAACATTTTTTTTCATTGATCATTGATAATGCTGCAAATCAGAAATGTACATACTTCATTTACAGCAGGGTTCTTTTTATACTTTTGTAGATTCTCATACATGTCATACATGGTTGTCTTTATGTAACTTAATTTTTTCATCCTGCAGGTGCCATTTTCATAATAAACTTCTCTTGGATTTGTTACTATCTGGCATCATTTCTTTTACATACGATCATCCTGATTAATTAATGCTGGTAGTATTTGTTTAAGCAGGGTACCTTGTTTGAAAGCTTTTAAAATCTAAAAAAAAGAGGCTGTGACTAGATTATTTTTAAAGTTTATAAGCTTTTCAAAGTGACCAATGTAGAAGCAGGCTAACAATGCTAATCCAAATACTACACTAAACGTGCCACCATCCTAAATTCTCAGCTACCCCAACTCATTATCATACTGAGCATTTTATGCACATTATCAAAGCTGAAATAATAGGGCTGAAATGTGAACCATGGCAAAAAGGGTGACTTCAGAGAGCAGCTTGTCTATGCTGATCACCAAAAATGCAGATTTATTATTTCATATATGATATCAATACGCTCAAACTCTTTGTCGCTCATATTCTATTTAGGCATTTGATTTTATACCTCACCCTGTAAATTGGAAGACAAATACCTCATGTTTTCATACATTCTTATTAGCCAGGCTTCTGACAAAAAAACAGGGGACTGAAGAGTTTTCCAGAACACAAAACCGGGAGTTGTCTTCAGGGTAAAAGCACACAAAAAATTGGGCTCAAAAATAGGGCTCAAGGTCATACAGATGTATTATCATTTAAAGTGAACAATTGACCAAAACTTCAAAAAGATACATGATTGTATCATAACATTTTTGGATGATAGTGAAACTGATCGAAATGGTAACATCAAGAGCTGCTACTGATACGTTGATGTTTAAGTGGAATGTAGTATTTCAGTCCACATGAATTCCTAGACTCGAACATTGAGCGCTATCTAACAAAATGAAATTCAGAGGTGAAAAAAGTAAGGTTCTACATTTAGGCAAGAAAAACAAACTGCAGAGGTACAGTATATGTGGTACCTTGCTCCATAGTAGTAACTTTTAGAGGGATTTTGGAGTCCTAGTGAACAACCATTTAGATATGAGCCAGCAGTGTGCAGCTGCTGTCAAAAAAGCTAACACAGTTCTAGGCTGCATAAACAGGGATAGAATCTAGATTATGTGAAGTGTTAATACCACTTTATAATGCCTTGGTAAGGCCACAGTTGGAATATTGCATCCAGTTTTGGTTGCCACAATGTAGAAAGAGTGCAGAGACGAGCAACAAAGATGATTATAGGACTGGAGACTAAAACATATAAAGAACAGTTGCTGGAATTGGGTATGTTTCATTTAATGAAAACAAGGACTAGGTGTGACATGGTAGCAATGTTCTAATATTGTAGGGGCTGCCACAAAGAAGTGGGAGTCAAACTATTCTCCAAAGCACCAAAGGGCAGGACAAGAAGCAATGGTTGGAAACTAATCAAAGAGAGAAGAAACTTAGAACTAAGGAGAAATTTCCTGACAGTTAAACAATTAATCCGTGGGACAACTTGCCTCCAGAAGTTGTAAATGCTCCAACGCTGGAAGTTTTTAAGAAGATATTGGATAACCATTTGTCTGAAATGGTATTGGGCCGAGATGGCAAACCTATGGCATGTGTGGCATGGCACGCAGAGCCCTCTCTCTGGGCATGTGCACTGTCGCCACCTGCTGTTCTGATTTCCAGTGCGCCAGCTGGTTTTTTGCATGTGCTGGAATGCCAGAAACCTAAAGACCAGCTGGCTGGTGCACTGGAACCCCAAAGGCTAGTTGGTCTTTGGGTTTCCAGGGTTTACATGCACACATTCCAGTTTGAGCATTTAATGCCAAAAGGGTTTGCCATCACTGATATAGGGTTTCCTGCTTAAGCAGGGGGTTGGACTAGAAGATCTCCAAGGTCCCTTCCAACTCCTATTCTACTCCACTGATTTGGGAAGCATTCCTGGTACATTGGTTTACACACACTGTCTGTATGACAAAAGTAGCAGATATTCTTGCTGAATTTTACTTACGAACTACACCTTTCCCATTAGCCTCACAAGTCTGGGAAATGGACCGAATTTTTAATCTGAAAATAGGCTTAATTTTAGCAGTAAGTTCACAATGGAAATTTAATTTTGAATATGAAAAAAAAAACAAGATCAGAGGGAAAGTTGTTTGATTTTCAGTTGAAGCTGAATTCTCAACACACTGGTTTTCTTAGGTTTATTGAAACAAGAAGCTGGCTGACCCCTATGCTATTCATGAAACTATTATGTCACAGGAGAAGGAAATCAGAAGGTTGTTTATCTGATGTGCTTTCTAGGGTGCAGGAGAGTTTATGAGCTTTTTATTTATATGTAGGATTTAGGCTGTTTCCATATATTTAATTTTTAATAACTGCATACACATAACAATAACTGATACATTTTGGAGGATAAATATGTATGTATATGTTCAAAAACTAAATAATTTCTGTTTATGCTGTCCTGATAATCTTGCATTTACATTAATGGACTGAAGTTTTTAATCATCTCAACCGGCTGTTATCAGTATTAGAATGTATTAAAGCAAGGGTGTCAAACTCATGGGCCATGGTCAGGATGTGTCATGTGCTGGCCACCCCCACCGTTTTAGCGAAGGGGGGAAAGTTGTGATATGTCATGTGATGATGCATCATTGCGAGTTTTACCCCCCTCTACTAAAGAAACAAGACCATAAACTCATCTACAATTATTTGGTGGTAAATACCATCCTATCAAGCAGACAATTTTTTTTTAATATTTAGGCTAGGATCAGACTTTTTAATGCTCAGGTTTCAGTTTTAAGATAAATATTTCTGCAACAGAGTTCCAATTAAGTAACTACTTCAACTTTAAATTACGAATTCCCAATTTTTATCTAAATTTTAGTTTGAATATGAAATACATTGGTTAGTTTAACACAAGGTCTAGCACCAGTTGACCCTTCATAGTTCCAGAAGAGGCAAGGCAAAGCCTGAGTATGTTTGCCTCCTTCTCTCATAGATTGTTTATGCTGGGCATTGAGTTCTGGAACAATTCTTCCAAGAACAATTCTTCCAAGTCGTTAGATAATTTCCTGGGCAAAAAGGTTGCAATTAGTTTTCAGATTGCCAGAGAAATATTGCGAAATCACAATATCAGGCCTTCCAGCATCTCCATTTCTGATTTGCCAATGTAATACTCTAGAGTTAGATGTTATATTTCCTGATCAAATTAATTTATTTCTCAAGGCAGCATCTGATTAATCCAAATGTAGAGATTAACTACACTTGAGATGAAATTATGCTGAAATTTACATTGAATTTCAAAGGCCTGCAAAGGATGTACAGTAGTCGCAACGAAATTTCAAAACAATAATGTTGTTATAAGAAATATTATTGTTTTTTATACTTTATAATACTTAAAATGAATGTAACGTATAGCAGTACAATAACAAAAAATGAAAGTTATAGCCAACAGTCTTAATGGGGAGTAAGCAAAGAAACATGAGCCTTTGGAAAGTATATGAATTATCTAGACATCTCAGATCTGAGTTTGGAAGTATAAGGAGATTGAGAAAGGAGATTAAAAGGTCAAGATCAAGAAGGCAGCCTTAACCATATGCACTGATGCCCTGTTCCTTTTACTTGTGTAGCACATATAAGCACGCATAGAGCAGGTAGAGCCTTCATCACAGTAAATTTGACATCTTTGACCATTCACAAACCATCTGTACATGACCTGCTTCATACCCAACTGGTGGTAATAAAATACTAGAATTCTACAGGTATGTCATAAACAAGGTTTGCGCTTCCTTACAAATTTCTTCTTTCAGATCTCTTCTATATTATTTATTTATTTATCAAAAATATTATTTTGCTATTATTTCTAGAATCTCAAATCTGCTCACCCATTCCCAATCTCTAAAAAAAGTGTATCTTGGTTATAGAGAAACCACTATCTTCAACAGTGACCCTTGGAGATGGTCTTGAAACAACTATTCAGAATTCGTAACTTCATGAAAAAGAACAGAAACATTCCTTAACTCCTGGAAAAAGAGATAGTATTAAGAAAGACATGGGCTGGCTCTTCCCTGTCTTATTGGAATATAAAAGTGGAGAGGATTCTGTCACTGTATCTACCTTAATAAATATAGTTATAGTCTTGTTGAATTGATGTCTGCTCTGCGCTCTCTCTCTCTCTCTCTCTCTCTCTCTCTCTCTCTCTCTCTCTCTCTCTCTCTCTTGCTTCTACACAAGTGATAACTCTATACTCACTGAATTGACAGTATTAGAAACTATGAAAAACACTTGCCTATTTGGGAACTCCATTAATAGATATGTTTTACATAAGCAACTTATAGGATCAAACAACAGGTCAACAGACAGACACTTGAATACAGATGTAACAAGAGCCATTCCTGCTTATTACCACCCAAAAATACTGGAGAAAGAATTTCTGGTATTTCAGCTACAATTAAATTTGGCTGAAAGCTCAGATCTCCTATTATTTGAGTCTTGATTTTGAAGCGTTGCTGGGTGATGCTGCTGATATATTATTTTTATTATTAGGCTGAAGTAATACAAGAAAAACAAGACACGTCTGTCTCAACATCTTTGAAAAAAATCAAACTGGGAGGGGAAAAACCAGCTTTTTGCTGCTGTCACTACAAAGTGGTGGTGTAGTATAGCAATTATGTAGTGTACTGATTGTAAAACAAAAACATTGGGACTGTCTACTACGTTGTGCAATATCTGTAGTGTTCTCATTTATGCCCATGTTTCTTTCTTTTTTTTTAATGGAGGAAAATGAGGCTGGCTGAAAATCAGTACAAGTCATTTAAAAGTTACCAAGATAAGGCTAATACCTTGCTCATAAGAGCCTGATTTTTGGCAAGGAAGTGGGATACCAAGGGAACCACAACATTTTAAAAGTAAGGACACAACTAAACCTGGAAAAACAAAAATGCACATATTGGGCACAAGGAATACAGGTCTCAACCTAGGCATAGGACAATTGAAACTGAATAGCATATTGCCTTTTAACTTATTCCTTTCATTTTTAAATGTGATACGTTTATAGTGGCATGCTGAGATTGCCCCTAAATATTCTCAGGAAAGGGTTATTTCCAATCCCTGGCCTTTCTCAAAGAATCCTCAAAGAACAAAGTAGGCTTTCCAATTCCAAGGAGGGTAGTTTACCTCTGATGTTTAATCTAGGTTTGCCCGAGATAATTATATGCCTTTCACCAAATTATCTCAACCTATTTGATCAGCAACACACCATTGTAAGCTACCTTTAGTTTCCTGAAAGCACAGGTATACAAGTTGGCTTTTATGTGCCTTCTAAATATGGAGGTAATTACAACAGCAGGACACAATAAGTTGCATTTCCTGAGCAGAATTAACATTTCCTTCTTGGATTATTGATTTGGGGGGTTCTGCATTATAACTAAACATATTAAAATCAATCAATAGTATTCTAAGTGCTGATGCAGTCCTCAACTTTGCCCTGAGTTATGTTTAAAAACGTAAACATGCAACATCAACTCTAATAATAATAGAAGTAGAAGTAACGTTCAACGAAGCTGGGTTCATACTGTAAAACTCTTTCTGCATGTTCAGATTTACTCTGGGTCCATTAAACAAGGAAGTTGTTTCAGTACAAGGTATGTAAATTGAAAGTTACTGTACAACAGTTTCAAAAATCCCTTATGTTAGCTTATATGTCCTTTAATATTTTGACATGCACTTTAATCTAATGTCTAACTCTTTAGTTACCTCATCTGCTGCAAAACATATGCAACTACTGAGGTTCAAACCATTTTGAGGTTCGCTTCAGGGGTGAAAT
>JANHFP010002084.1:64251-75442 GCA_032468135.1 Calamaria suluensis | reverse complement strand
AAAACTACCCCAGGCCAGCAAGTCGGAAGAGATATGTTTTCAGCTCCCGGCGAAAAGTTGACAGATCCGGGAGCCTTGGCAGCGCAGGTGGGCAGGGCAAGGGAAGGAAACTGAAAAATCTCCATTACCACCCCTCTCTTGGGAGAAGGATATTGCAAAATCTCCACTCTCACCTCACTCCAGGAGAAGGCTACTGCAAAACCCCCTTTCCCTCCCCACTGCCATGGGAAGGTTATTTCAAAAACCCCATTCCCACCCCACTCCTGGGGGAAGGATATTGCAAAATCCCCGTTCCCACCCCACTCCAAGGGAATGGAACTACAAAATCTCCATTCCCCCCCCCCACTCCTAGGGGAAGGATATTGCAAAATCCCCATTTCCTCCCCACTCCTGGGGGAAGGATATTGCAAAATCCCCATTTCCTCCACCCCCTGGGGGAAGGATATTGCAAAATCCCCATTCCCACCCCACTCCACGGGAATGGAACTACAAAATCTCCATTGCCCCCCACTCCTGGGGGAAGGATATTGCAAAATCCCCATTCCCACCCCACTGGGGGAATGATACTGTAAAATCCCCATTCCCATCCCCCTCTGGGGCCAGCCAGAGGTGGTATTTACTGGTTCTCTGAACTACTCAAAATTTCCGCTGCCTGTTTTCCAGAACCTCTCAGAACCTTTTGTGGAACAATTCCAGTAGATGATTTAACTCCATAGTGAAATCTGTGGTTTTACTAACCCTCACAATTTCTGAAGAAAGGAAAGTTCTCATGTTTTTTTTCTCCCTCCCTTTTGTTTCTCCCTCACATTATCAGATTTTATTTCACTGTCATTGCTGGACACAACAGTATTGAACATTCCACAAACTAAAACACACTGAGTATGAATTCACTGTAGAGATTTATTTGATGGAGTGAGTAAATGAGAAAAGAGGCAATGGAGCCTAACATTTGCTTTTAACATCCTCAGAGATTGAGATGGGACTATAAGAAGGCTGCGGACACACATATATATTTACTATATGCATTAGGGCTGTGAGTGCAAGGGTTGGCAATCTCAAACATTAAAAGAGCCATTTGGACCCATTTCCCAAAGGAAAGAAAACATCGGGAGCCACAAAAAACCCTTCCCATGCTGGACTATTTCCTGAGTGGCCACAAAACTAGCATATGTAGTTGAATCAAATGTTATGTTTTCTTCTGAACCATTTCTTTCCTTGGATTTATCCATAGTTGGCCTACCGAGGGTTGAAAAGCTCAGTAAATCGTGTACTGGTGGGTGTCACATATTGGCAGCTGTGGCACATATTTTGAGTGACAGGGAGCTGCAGCAGAGGGGTGAAAGAGCCACATGTGGCTCCAGAGCCACAGTTTGCTGACCCGTGCCCTAGACTATTATTTTTCTCCTTTCTTTTTCTTAATTCAGAATGAAGGATACCTGACTGAGTGTTTTTTTCTTTCCTGCTGTTCCAAAAAATGTTTCTTTAACTTTCACATCGTTGTATCCAAATGTAAGTGAGGTTTCGGTCAAACCCAGAGTCCTTAAAGGCTCCACTGTGGCTATGAGATACATTTCTCTCTCTCATTTCCCAGCTGGTCAACTCATCAGTTGACCACAAGGATCTTCAAATCCTGTGGACTTCTGCAGAGGAGTGCAGGTGGCCAATGTCTAGGTCAGTGATGACTAACGTTTTTACCATTGTGTGCCAAAAGTGGGGGGAGCACGGGGGGTCGCACAAATGAGTGCAGACACCCATAATTCTATGTGCTCTGCCACCCCACAGATGCATGCATGACCCCCCCATGCAATCCCCGCTTTTGGGAAGTGATGGCACAGTGGGCACAGTAGGCCTGTTTTTTGCTCTCCCCAGGCTCCAGAGCTTTCTAGGAACCTGGGGAGAGTGAAAACGGCCAAACCCCCCCTCCACTGAGGCTCTCCCGAGGCCAGAACATTTGCCGACTCCTGGTAGGACTGGAAGGGCCAAAAATCAGTTGGTTGGCATGCATATGCACACCAGAGCTGAACTTGTGTGCCCACCAATATGGCTCCGTGTGCCAGCTGTGGCACCCGTGCCATAGGTTCGCCATCATGGCTCTAGGTCAACTGCTTATCTGTAGATGGTATACTGGCCTGGACTAGTTAACTCTCCACAGGCAGCATTATAACAGAGTCTTTCTTATCCAGGTGGCATCTGTGTTCTTTTATGATAAGTAAGCCCTAGCTTACCACCAAATACATATTCATCAGAGAGCTGCAGTTGAAGAGTTCTTCCAGCGTGCGAATTACATTGCCATTAATGTACAGAGTTAATGTACAAACATATAAATAATTTCATTTACTTCTAAGAAAGGTCCCTAGGTCGTCTATTCGTCTTGGTGTATTTTTTAGAGAAAGGGAAAGGATTGTTTTTATTTTCCACTCTGAGAAAAGTATATGGGATCTCAGTGTCATATTAAAAAATAATGCTCAAGTGTTCCTAGGCATCCACAAGAATTGGACATGATTTGAAGTGGGCAATCTTCTAGATTCAGGGCTTTGAGTAGCTGAAAACTGATGCTTTTGACAGTTAGCAAACCTAAAGGCAGAATGTCAACTTGCTTTTCTTTAAATATATCACAGCAAACAGCCTCTAAGCTCCCCCACATATGTGTTAGCAAACACAATGCTTTTTATGAGGCCAAGGCATGGCAAACAGAGGGAGAAGTTTTCATGATCTTATACTGTACGTAGGGCAAAATCAAACAAGTATTCTTTTTCAAAGGCAGCTTTATATGGGACAATAACAAGACGACCACGGCTGAACCTGCCAATCTTCAGCAAAACTACCTCAGTTGTCAGAATTCATTCATTCCCTTACAGGCACCCATTTGTTTTCAGAAAACTAAATCCTTTGTTACCTGCATCTTTAAATAGTGACAGTCACCCCAATGGCTCAAAAATTCTAAGCTGCCCCCATCTTCAATAAGCTGCCTATCCAATTGAAATTAAAAAATAATGCAACCATGAAATGGATTTATCTTCACATCTCAGCTACCCAGAAGCAATGGTGTTGTTGTATTCAGAAATCTCACGGTACTTCATAAAAAATGGAAGAGGCAAGAAAACAGCTATGTGGGGAAGTATTGTTTCTGGAGTAGGTTTCCTTTTGAGTCGGCATCACAACAACATGTGAGGAGCTACATACCTTTGAATCCCAGTTCTTGTTCAGGTAATAAATGCAGGTGATACATCGCCCATCTCCATTGGGATTGTCCACGTGACGCACGTAGCCAGTTCCATTCCCAGGATAGCAAGCTACCATAGCCTGGAAGATGATATAAAAAGAGAAAGAAAGATGCTTAGGATTTTTTCCTACTAGTTTGGCAGTTTTGAAAATTTCTCTATTTGCTTTTCAGATGCAAATCAAAATACAATTTTAAATGACCTGTGTTAGAACTGTTGTAGATGCTGTTAAGTTTAGTCAGACATATTATATTCTTCAAAGTAATTCTGCTCCTGTAGAACAGTGCTTTTAAGGAGAAATGCTCCTAGTGAAGATGATATTAAATCTTTTTTGACCCGATTCCTTAAGCAAATGCAGGCTGGAAGTTAGAAGCCGATATTAACAGTCAGTAAAGGAATTGTGGAGGCTATAAATAATGCTTAAAATGCAGTATGGTTTTGCTTTATTTTACTAACTTATTTGATCAATTTACATGGCTGCTCACCTTGCAGCTTAGCAAGTCTATTTAAGAATAGTTGTGCAACACAAGTCTTCAATGAACCAATTAAGATATGAGTGATCATACCATAAGGGAAAATGGTACGTGATCTTAAGGTTAATTCCTTTCCTACTGGCCATAACCGAGAGATATATGTCGTATAACTTCAAATGTCTTCCCTCTACCAGAAAACATGAGCATCTTTACAAATATATTTTTGAATCTGAATGGAATAGCCTTCGCTGTACTAGTTATCTCTCCTGGGAATTTTTACATTTATTTCAGATTTAAATTATTTTGCGGAAAAGAATGGCTTGGTATTATTACAAATCCTGTAATTGTAATCAGTTCCTATACTTTTGAAAATTAGTTGAACAGGGAAGCAAGTACTAGGAACGTTTACTGATCAAGCTTTGGTAAAACGCATGGTAAACAGCAAGCAGTCCTAGCTTTCATTTCACTGAACCTGTCCAGTAGAACATGTGCTTTAAAGAAGTATCCTTAAGTTTGTATAAAAGTGTTAATACCACTTTTTTCAGGTACTGTAATTCAGGATTCCCCACCCCCAATATTCCCATTAAATAAATATAATAAAATCCATTTTCCACCCTCTCAAGATGTTTAGATCGAATGTCTTGATGAAAGATATGGTGCACAGATGTTCCATTTCTTGTCTATATGGGACTGTAAGGACCTCCCTGTCAAGGCTTAAACCCCAGAATTAGCCAACTGTGTTTCAGAAGGAATTTCTTGTTTTAATATTTTCATGCCTGCTCATATAATCAACCTCATTTCGTGAAGTTAATCAGAAGACCAAAGATGAAGCTACCCTGCTTAAGAATCATAAGGGACTAGCACAGTGGATATGAGCAAAAGCATATTTAGTAATGGTTATGGAGGAAATGGGCTCTTCACAGTATATGCTCCTTTATTCTGCTTTTTTTTAAACACAACTAGAACCATGTCAGAGGCCTAAGGCTGCTATTCCTAATTATAGTAATCACCACCATTACCATTTAATGGAACCCAAAGCTCTATGGCCTGAGGAGGCAGATTTCAGTAGTCACAGCAGCATATTCCTCAACTCATTTTTCTTTTAGAGACAAATGGCATTACAGCATAAAACCACAGTCTGATGACAAGGCTGTGAAAAAAGTTATATTTGGTAGGACAGCAAAGCAATCATCACTCACAATGGCATGGAATTACTGGAATTGAACTGCTACATCTCTGTAGGGCAGAGGTCTTCAAACTTGGCAGCTTTAAGACTTGCAGACTTCAACTCCCAGAATTCTGGCTGGAGCATAGCTGGCTGGAAAATTCTGGAAGTTGAAGTCTGCAAGTCTTAAAGCTGCCAAGTTTGAAGACCTCTGCTGTAGGGCAACAAAGTAAGAAAGATCCCAGTTGTTTCTTCTCCCTTTCAAAGAAAATCCCAACAGACCATTTTACATTGCAAACAAAGACAAAACAAAAATGTACTTCAACAAATCATCTGTCATATCCATTCCAGAAACCTAGATTTAATGTAGGTTTTATTTTTTAAAAAAAAGAATGTCCTTTTTCACAGAAAGGAAGACAGAATTATCAACTCTTAGAAATTAAAAATGGAAAGAAAGATTACAAATCCAATTGTTCACCATCTGCTCCCCATTTTTTTCCTCAGTAGAACTTCAATCCACAATTTACCAAATGCCCTTGTGCATTTTCGCAAATTAATAGATACTTGGCTCTGTAAACTTTTATCATCCAAATATTTATTGAAGGACAAGGCTTCAAGTGACTTTATTTCTAACCTCATAACCAACTGTAAACATGTATGTGGGTTAGATTTAGATTAAATATGCAACTTGGGCAAAGGTTAACCTATAAATAAGAGCTACCTGTTTTAAGGCAGGGGTCGGTCCTGCTAGAATATGTAAACTTTTGTTCTTTCTGAAAATGATGCATGCAAACCATTTGTCAGAAACGGTGTAGGGTCTCCTTCTCAAGCAGGACTACATGACCTAGAAGGTCCCTTCCAACTCTGTTAATCTCTAATCTGAAGATTAGAAGGCTGAATGGAGCTGGTGTGGTATAATTATTAAAGAACAAATAAGAAATCTAAAATCCTCCAGGGATGATTAGAATCTCCTTCTTGCTAGCTGCAATCAAATGCTAATCCAACAGCATCTAGACTGACCGAGGCCCCCACTTCTAGATCTGAAATTAAGTTGAAGGCATTATGAAGTGGGACAATTTAAAGCATCTGAAAGCCTGAAGAGCTACTTAAGGACTTTACACATGCTCTCTTTTCTCATCTGTGAGAAAAACTTCCCATCCGAACAGAAAAATGTTCTGCACATTAAAGATATACTTTCCCCAAGTATAGTTCAGTTTAAAAATGAGAGCAAAAAGGAGTACTGAGATATTATTAATTTCCTTAAACCAGCAAATAATTTGGATGGAGGTTTAAAGAAGATATTTTTTCTGGATCTCTCAGGACTTATTGAAAGATTATCAAAGTTACAGCTGGAATAATTCCAGCACAGATGAAAATGTGGAAAACTGGCTGTGTTGATGGCTTCTTTTGCAAACATTTAAAAGCAGAAAAGGAAAAAGGCCAGAAGGAGGAGCCAAGGGTCATATCAATAATTGTAGAAGGTAGCTTAAAATAACTGAAAGTGGCCAAGTCAATACAGATCACATCTTCCTGTAACAATGCCACAAATAACATTATACACTTTGCATTTTCGTAGCTGTGATATTAATTCAAATCCTTTTTTTGAAGTCCTTGTTTCTATGCCTCATGCTGCTTGTTAAAAATTGCTTGACTCTATTACTGAAACACATCTTGGACTTCACTTTCAATGGTGACAAATGATACAAACATTGGAAACAAGTGTATATAAACAGTGTTGTTTATTTTTTTTAAAGGGGGAGGAGTGCACTTGAACTGTGTTTTGTAATAACAGGTCTCTGTAAATTAGAAGCATGTTGGAAGTCTATTTGAAACAGGCTTGGAAATGAAATCCTGGGACCTTAACAGCTGAACACAAAAGTTAAGGCAGTCTCCAAAACAAGTAGCAGAATTCTTCATGCCAATGTTACCTATGATCTTAAGTGCCTTAGTGAGGGATTTCTTTTCACAGCACTTTTTCTCAAACATGCCTTTTTTATGAGCTTAAGAGTGGAAGCCAAAGTAGGAAATATTTATTTCCTGACTCTGGGCTTGAAAAACATTTTTTTCACTTGCCAGCTTGCACAAGGGAAACTTATTACTTCCCAGATCAACTGGAAGTGATCAATCCATCTCATTCTGGATTCAGATCAACAGAATTAAGGTGTTTGCAACTGCAGCATTTCAATACTGCAGACAGGCAACACCCTATTGAAAACTTCATCTCCAAAGCAGCAGGACCATTCACCTTGCGAGTCTTGCCTCCTCTGAGGAAGGCTAGATGTATGCAAAGTAATAATTCCATTTCAACGCGTCTGACGAATGTAATTTTTCCATGTAATAGTGTCGTCCAATTGTAGCATAATGTCCCAGATGTGCTCTTAATACTGGCTAACAGTTTGTTATAGCTTCTTATCGTCTTTCCTGAAAACTAAGACCCTGTCTTATTTTTTAAACCCCAAAATGAGTGGTCTTATTTTCGGTGAGGTCTTATTATTTTTGGATGTGTGGAACAAGACGGGGCTCCTCTTGCCATCTTACCTGATTTCCATCTCTGTCTCTCTAACCCTAACCAGACAAAATGGCGGGGACAGGCTGTGCATGCTATTAAATATTTCCAGGAGGAGTTATATTGGGGAGCAGCTTACTTTAGCGTATGCGCTAAAAAGCCTGATTGGGCTTATTATATTCAAGGACTTATTATATTATATTCATATATTCAAACAATATAATATATTCGGTTATTCAGAACTAATAACCATTAATTTAGTTACCATTGAAATGTGACTTACAACCAGTACTCACACTTATGACTGTGGCAGCATCCCCATGGTCATGTGATCAGAATTCAGATGCTTCGCAACAGGCATGCATTTAAAATGGTTGCTGCATCCCAGGGTCATGTGGTTGCCATCTGCGACCTTCCCAGCTAGCTTTCGACAAGCAAAGCCCACAAGGAAATCCAGATTCACTTAACAACTGACTACAGTGATTTGCTTAACAACTGTAGCAAAAAAGGTCATAAAATAGGATGTGATTCATTTAACAACCACCTTGCTTAGGAACAGAAATTCTGGTCCCATTTGTGGTCATAAGTCAAAGACCACTTGTATAGGAAAAGGACCGCCTCTGTGACATTTTAAATATCCCATGTTTATTCATCTGTATTTTGCCTTTTCAATCTCTGTTTTTATTATAATTGTTTATGTATTTTCTTTAATATCTATTTTTTTTTAAAAAAAATAACCACCAGTGTTATGAAGTAACAGACCAATTAGTCAATTTATGTTTCATTTTCCATCAATCTGGCTATCACACTGAAAGTGGATCCCTATTACTGGTAGTTTTCGACTTACAATAGTTTATTTAGTGACCATTCAAAGTTAGAACGACACTGAAAAAAATTGGCCTTATGGCCATTTCCTCACACTAATATTTATTGCAGCATCCCCCATGGTCACATGATCAAAATTCAGGTGCTTGGCAACTGATTCATATTTATCATCGAAAGGCAACTTCTGCCCATCTTTTTCTGATACCTATAAAAAAATGTTTTCTGTTTTGTGTTAGTTCTAGCAGTGCGGTCGAGTTTACCATTGTGCTTCATTTCATTATAGGCCTACAGCACCACATTACTTGGCTTTTAACCAATGAAATTAAATTAGAAAAAGGAACACATTATATCACTTTACACATCCTCACTGCAGCCAGATTGACAATAGCGCAAAATTGGAATAACTCAAATACACCCAAAAGCCTAGCTATGAGTACTCGGAGAACGACAGAATGTCAATGGAGTTAAAAGGAAAGGGAGAGTTGGAATATTACAAGGTGTGGCAAAAAAGATACACTTGGGTGGAAAATAAACAAATGAAGAAAATGGGAGGATGAAAGCAATAAGAAGGTAAAATACACACAAATTAGAGATCAGTAATAGTCATCCAAAGTGAAATACAAAAAGGGTGAAAACTTAAAATAACGGCAATGGGGAAAAGTTGTAATTATGAGTAGGGAGTTATATAGTTTTTATATTAGTTTTTAATGCAATATACTGTTGTTGATTTTTGTTGGATGTTTGTTGTTGAATTTTGTCTTGTTCTTAATTTGTTTTTTTGTATGTCCTTTATTTTTTGTGTTAAAACTTTCAATAAGGATTATTTTTTTAAAAAAATGAAATTGTTAAAGAGTTCTGCCATTTTCATCTTTTATCATAAAATAAAGAACAAAACTATGCTGCATATTTTTTCTTTTTTACTGATTCAGGAAGTGAAAAGAAGAATGTCAGGGACCATGCTGAACCTAGTTCAAAGAAAACTATGTTGAAATACAGAAAAGGTTTTTGAAAACCTGCTTCATTTTACTTGTAGGGGTCCAGCAGTTGAAGGATGCAGTATGGAAAATTCATTAGAGTGAGAACAGTGGATTTTGACTGATGGAATTTATATTTTACAAAACAGGAGCCTTTGAAAGAAAAGGCTTAGCAGCCCTAAGAAAAACAATCTATTTGTAATTCTATATTACTTAACATTACTCTATAACAGCTCTATAACAAATGGTTACAGCTGTTCACGCTTTTTCTGTCTTCAACCATATTGCTCAAACAGGAATTTTAATAAACTCTAAAGCATGCAACTATTCGAAAATTTAAATTGGTCTAAACAGAGATATTATCACTGCGTATTTTTCATTCTGATTCTTGTCGTACAAACTAGGTAGGATTAGCAATCTGATGCAGAATGAACTGGCACAATATTTTATTTGTTTCACAAGCCATGGGATCAGATATTTTAATGGTTGCTCCAGGTGGCCTCCAGGAAATACAAAAGGTCTTGAGAAAGACACATTTACAACTGGTGAATTATTAACACTGATCACAGTATATAAATCTGTAGAGGAATTTTCTCATACCCCACAATGTGTACCAGATGAACTCATGATTTGGGGTGGGGGTAATGAATGGGGAGGACGTTGGTCACACTAGTTTGGAAGCAAAGGTACCCTTGATCACAAGGGCCAGATCAAAATCAAATTAAATTTTACATTATGGTAGAGGAGGGAGGAAGTCACATGCAACATTTGCCTATCAACCACTCTATCCTCTTGGTTTGGCAGAATTACGTTGCAAGGCTGAGGACTAATTTTAAAGGTATAAATTAATGAAATACATAAATAAAAGCCTGCAATCCCCATTGTAAAACTTTCTGTCAAAACAGGCTGCGTTTTGTCACAATGCATTTTTAGGACAAAGCAAAACGCCAAAGGCTATGACAACAACACTGAGCCTGAAGGGAATTCGCTAGATAGAGAATCATAATTCTGCTTGCAATGAACACCCTCGTCTCTTCCCATTATCAAAACAATTAATCTTTCTTTTATAAGGAGGGTGTTGCCTTGCTCTTTAGCCCCACATACTTCAGTATATACCGTGATGAATATTTATCTGTAAGCATCGTATTGCTCATATGCTTTCATTTTAGCTTTCCTGCAGTCCTGGCTCTTACACTTTTTTCTCTCCTTTTACAAAGTTAAAATTGCTGCCAGAGGATGTTCTCTTTTATGTCTACAGAAGCGCATCTAATTTCAAGAACCATCTAGACCAAAGCGCTGCCTGCTGAGAGCAGCCATGCCAGCGCTACTTCAAATGCAAAAGGCTGGGGTTTTGGTTTTTTTTTAGCTCAGGACAACCCAAGTTAGCTTCCAATTAGCAGAAATAAACATTCTTCTTGCATTGATGTACGCACACATATATCAACTCTTTCGGTTTAGGAAGACTTCCTCAGAACTGCTGTGTGATCTGGCTCCTGGCCAGCCATATGATGGCTTAATGACAGTGCTACGTGCAGTGCGTGAGGCTATCAGCAATCAAACACTAACTTTGCTCCTGAGTACACTTCACTGAGAAACGGTTGAAGAAAGGAAAACATATACAAAACATACAGAACTGATTCTTGCTGAATTCTTTCAGGAATCAGGGTGGAATGAGGATGGGGGTGGCTTGTCTTCCCTCTCCTTTTTATGACAAACACATATTCAGAACTTTTCTACTTGTTGTTTTTTGTTGTTGTTGTTTGTCTCTCATACATTCTTTGAAACCTCAGCTCAGGAGAGTGGGCCAAGAGGGAAAAGCATAGCAATTTGCTGCTGTTTTTTCTTTTTTTCCTGGGAAAAAAAAGTAAAAATTCTAAAGCCCTGTTTTGACAATTTCTAACTTTAATGTTCTCTTACGCCTTCAAAAAAATTCTGCCAGTTTTATTTCTCCTGTGCATTAAAGGCTGTGAGATAAATTCTGTAAGAGAGACTGCATTCACTGTTGATGGGCTTCCTAGCAAGGGGGG
>JANHFP010002080.1:64563-76097 GCA_032468135.1 Calamaria suluensis | reverse complement strand
ATGCAGCATTTCATGGGAATTCTGCCAGCAGTTCGATTCTCACTGGCTGAAGGTTGAGTCAGCCTTCCATCCTTCTGACAAGGGTAAAAGGAGGACCCAGATTGTTGGGGGGCAAAAGGCTGACTCTGTGAACTACTTAGAGAGGGTGGTAAAGCCCTGTGAAGTGGGATAGACATCTAAATAGTATTTCTATTGCTATTTGCTGCTCCTAAATGTTCACAGTTGCAACAGAACCATAATAGCTTTCCCAATGTTCTGTTTTGCCTCTGGCCTGTTAAATTCCTATCAGAAAGTGAGCCCTCGAGTATCTCTTCTCCAGCTGTGTCCCCTCCCCCATGTCCTTTGTGGGGTTCCCCCTACATCATTGTGACAAAGGCTGTTCCTTCCTGGCCAGTCTTTTTCCACGTGAACCACAGTGGGCCTGAATCCTTTTTCCTTCTCTGTTGCTCTGCATTATCCTTCCCCTTCATATGAAAAAAGACAAGGATGGCCTCCTGTGAGCTGATCTGAGCATGAGAGGTTCTCCCCCAACCCAGTCTGTGGATGTGAGTCTTGGGGTCCAGGATAGGCACAGAAGACGGACAGAAGGTGGCTCAGACATGGCAGAAAAGTTCCTGAAACAAAACTACCATCAGGAGAGACAATGGCCACATAGGCCTGGAGTCAGAGGGCACCAATTCCTCCAAAGAAAATATCCTTTTACTCGAGACATTAAAGCAGAAATTCCTGAAGCATTTGGAGACCAAGAACGGAATGATCTTGAAACACTCATGAAAAGTTTTCATAATTTCTTTAAACATTTTTTTCTTTTAATACAAAGCATCCCCTCCTTCATTAAACAGTCTGTCATCTGGGTGCATTTTTTTGTGTCATAACAATTAACGCTTACCACCATTATTCATTATTTATATTTACTCTTAGTTTAATATTAATACTGAATCATTAGTCTGGAAACATGTTTTGCAAATTTGTGTATATTCAAGTTTAATTGAATTTGAAAGGGGAAATTCAATTGATTGAAAGAAAATTTGCAGTTATTGAAGAAACATAGCTTATTGTGCTTGCAGCTTCTCTTAAAAAAAGTGAGGTTTCCTTAGTAGTGGTGATTGCCCTATTCAGTTCATGCCAAGCTTATGAAATCTCCCTTTGCCCCCTCATCTCAAGACCTCCAAAGTAATATTTTAAGCTATTCCTCCAAGTATAACCGAGCTTAAGAGAGATGTTTACTTTTCCCAACTGATTAAATGTACTCTTGGCACACCTGGAGCAAACATGTTTTACTTCCTTTACTGCAATTGTTGCTATGCCCAGAGGCATCACTGACAAGGACAGGGAAGTGGCATCTCTCTATTGCTCAAATGGAAAATTTCATAGCATATTTTCAGCTCAGAGTGGGACAATGTGCCACGGCCAACTGACCACAGCCAACTCACCATGGCCAACTCACCATGGAACAACTCGCTGCTGGACAATTCAACCATTCAGTTTCATTATTTAAAAGATTTTAATTTTTTAATTTTTTTTTGTTGTTCTCATTTCATTTTGCCCCTCCATTTGCCCCCTTTCCTTAATAATTCTATTCCACCATTTCTTTGATTAGTGTAACTCCTATCCCTAGGTGAGTTGTCCCATGGAGAGTTGGCCATGATGAGTTGGCCATGGTGAGTTGTCGTAGACCCAGTTTGGTTTCTCCAAAAGCAGAGGATTATTTCAGTATCAATCAATTGACCTAATGAATTAGATATCACAGGTGAGGCATCAAATAATTCTTTACCAACCAGACCCTCTCCCATGTCCTTTGCTGGTGTCCCACTACATCTTTGTGAAAATGGTTGCCATTCTTTACTAGCTCATCTTTATGTAAGTGAACCATGGTGAGCTTGAACCCTTGATCCTTCTCTTCCCCCACTTGGTCTGCCACTGTTTCAAAAGGAATCAATCAATCAATCAATCAATCAATCAATCAATCAATCAGAATAAAGTTGGAAGGGACCTTGGAGGACTTCTGGTCCAGCTCCCTGTTCAAGCAGGAGACCCTATAGGATTCCAGATAGCTGACTGTCCAGTTTTTCCTTAAAAATCTCCATGATGGAGCACCCACAACTTCTCATGGCAAGCTGTTCCACTGGCGAATATCTGTGACTCTTGGGAAGCTTGTCTTAATTCTAGGTTGCTTCTCTCCTCGATTAATTTCCATCCGTTGCTTCTTTTCGTCCCTCCTGGTGCTTTGGAAAATAAGTTGACCCCCTCCTTGTGGCAGCCCCTCAAATACTGGATACACTATTTCAGGTATGGTCTTAACTAAGGATTTACATAGTGGTCATAACACTTCACCTGATTTTGATTCTATGCCTCTGTTTGTACAAGGATTGTATTAGCTGGTTTGACTGCCACCTCACACGGATGGCTCATATTTAAGGGATTGTCCAGTAGGACTCCAAAGTCCCTCTCAGATGATGGACCCCCTTTGTTGTCAATCAAAACCATTCTCCTATGGGGTCAGAGAGAAAGTATGTTGACCCAGGCTGGTGAAAACCGACTCTGAATATTCCAGCAGTTTTCTCCCAATTAAAAGTAAAAGTTTGCCACTTTCTCAAAACAATCACTCAAATGGTCCAATCAGGGAGCTGATGTGGCCTAGAGGTGGAGACCTCAAAATACGCATTAGAAGAACACAGTAGAATAAATTTGTTTATTGACGAAATGGTGACTGGGCAGCTTATAAAAACAATCATAAATATTGAGATTTGGGTTCTGCATTTCCTCTGATATGTTCCTACTCCATTTTCCAGTCCTCTGGATGTGCCCATGGAGAGATTTAGTCCATGGTTAAAATTCTACCCCCTGGATCCCAATGGAATACCTTCCTTCCCTCCAAGCCCAGACTGTCCTACTGATTTCTTTGCTACTGACCAATCAACATTTGGGACATGATAGCACGTGGAACAGGATCTAGGATGAGAAAACGCATAAAGTCCTCAAAGTTTAACATTCTGAGGGTATCAGAAGGCCTTTTAGAGACACAAAGGCACTTCAAAGTCAAGGGAAGATTGTCCCTTTCCTAAAATCCAGGTTGTTCCACAAATTTCCTGAGGAGGAACTGTGGCTGCTGGATTATGTTCTATCCCCCACTGCACTATTTCTCCCCTTGCTCTCTCCCTAGGCTTATTTTGATCCCCCTGGTTGATTCATTGAGCTACTAAGCCTTGGCTTAAAAGTCTTGGTGTCCCTCCAAATACAACAGAGACCTGCACCTGACTTTCCTTAAGCAAGGCAAACATTACACACTGTGCATAATTATTATTGTATTGTCTGCATTGTCCCTATTAGCCTTCCTCCAGGAAGAAGCCATGAAGAGGGACGTGGCATTCTCTCCTTTGGTTCCTTTTGAAAAGAGTTCATAGTTCTTTGTATCCCAGGTAGTATCTTTTCATGCTAAACGGCTGTGTATTTATTTATTTATTTTATTTTGTTAATGTTAAATCCATTGTTCACCTTCTATCCTTCAGGCAGGAGACCCCTCACTCTGGTCCCATAAACTGTTCTTCAGCCTCCCCCCATCTTCATCTTGGAAAGGCTGCAGGATGCAAACAGCTGCATAGAACCCAAAATCAGAGCATCACAACAAAGAGGCCTTGTCTGAAGGGAAGCAGAGCCAGATGTTGTACTATAGAGAAATGCTGCAAATCCCCAGGAAGCATATGAGCTAATAATAGAGGCCTGGAAGATTCTCCTCCTTCCCTGGTTCTCTGGGTTTCCTGACAGAATTCTTCTGGACTGGCTCTCCCGGTTGCAGGTATGGAGGTTGGTCCATTTCTACATCTGTTGGTATCACATAACATCAGGGGAAATCCCTAGCCTCCCCCCCCCCCAGACCCAACAATTCATGTATCCTTCATCATTTAGGCCATCCTTGTAACCCTCTGTTAAGGAGGCCTGGGACTAACCTCTAAGATATCACACTAGGCTGCGAAAATCTCTGTTATATTCAGCCACTGATCTGCTCCCTTGGGAGATATTGTTCAGCTTGGCTCTAGCTTCTTTCTCAGCCAGGGGATCTTCAAACTGCCCCTGGAGAGCTCTCATGAACTGGCCATAGTTCCCCAACAAGGGGGAGTCTTCTTCATGCAACCCCACGTACCATTCTGTGGCTTCCCCATCAATGGCGGAGGTCTCACATCTCCCCAAGGCTCTATATCTGATGGGAATTCTGGCCTTTCATCCTCCATGGGATTCCATACTTGAGTAAGGAAAGATGGCAGCTTTCTAGGGTCCCCATTGCATCTTGTTGGGAGGGGGTTGCTTTGAGGGCTCTTTGTCTCACCAGGGGATTAGCTCGGGCATGAGCTGGAGCTGTGTGTCCCCCCCCCCCATGGCTCTGCTAGGAGGGGGGGATCGGGAATGCCCTCCCTTTGGGCTGCAGCTCCCCCCCCTCTTCTCTCGGTTGGCCTTCCTCCTCCCCTCTGGCTTCTTCGTACCTTCCATCTCCCCGGAGGGCCTCTCTCACTCCCTGCCTGGTCACATTAACCCCTGGAGGAATTTCCTCTTCAATATCCATCTGTCCTCCTCCTAAGGACCATTTTGGCTGGGCCCCTTTCTTCTCCAGACTCAGTTTCTCTAAACAGTCTGATGGCTCCGCCTCTTTTCCCTTTTGGGATGCCGATGAGCTCTCAGGCCCTCTTGAGGGCTCTCTTCCTCTGACGTCCTGATGCTCAGCTCCCGTGGAAGGGTTGGCTCCGGGACAGCCGGTTTCCTGCAGGTTCTGCTGAATGTCAAACCCTCCTCCTAACTGAAATCCAGGAAAGAGTAACTTTCACTCCATTTTGAAAGGCAAAGTTCTTTTACTGAGAAGTTGAAGTAGTCAGGCAAAATGCAAGCAGGATCTGTTAAAGTGCAGGAATATCATGCCATATATGCTCCCAAATCCCAAACCCCAAAATAATCTTTATCAAAAAAAAATTCTTTAAAGGAATTATGTTTAGGTGGCTGATGCCAGAAGGTATGTTAATATTCTCGGAGGGAAAAAGAATTAAAGTAAACACTACAGTGGAAGCAGAATCTTTCATAAAAGGACATAAAAGCCAACTAGAAGGGGAAGAGCTGGGAGCCATGGGGGGGGGGGGAGGAAGTGAGGATGGAGTTGCAGGAGGCAGGGGGAGGGCAGAGGTCTACAATCTCCCCTCAGGCGAGGTGGAGATGCCTCTCCCAGGAGGCTGAGGTCACAGGATAAAAAACAATGATAGAAATATCTGTTTGATAAAAGGTGAAAGTGTTATTAGAAGAAGTGGATCTTACTTTGATTTTTGTTTATATCCAAAGCTGTCGGAGCAAAGAAGTCCGGACGGAGGCCCAATAGAACGCTTAATATGAGTACTTATTACATAGTACGAAGCTATTGATATACTTTTATGCATAAATCAGTAAAATTGTTGTAATAAGGAAATTGGACAAATAGTAGAGTATTGTACAATATACTGTATTATATTAATACCCTTCCACCAGCACTGCGTAGGCTTCCCGATCTAAAGTCTTTTAGATGGGAATTAAAGACCTATCTTTTTCATGCAGTCGGCCTGGGAGAGATTCAGTCCACAGATTAATGTTTTTAAATTTTAAAAATTTAAAAATTTTAAATTTTGGGAAATTTTTAACAATTTTAAATTGTAAATTGGACAGCCACATTATATAATTTTTAAATTTTAAATGTTGTCATTATACTGTTCGTTTTTAGTCGGCTGTAAACCGCCCCGAGTCTTTGGAGAGGGGCGGTATAAAAATATAAATAAATAAATAAATAATAAATAAAGTACTATATTCCTGTCAATCAATCTAAGAAAAATGTAAATGGCTATAAAATTATATATATAAATTATATAAAATTATAGTCTGTTGGCCATTACTTTATATTCTTTACTCTTTGAGAGATAGCAGTATGAACTAATTTAAAGCATGTGCATGAAGCTAAAGCTTAAATGTGGATTGACTCAAACAGATGAAATTTGTTTCCCTGGTCTTTCAGTAGTTATTGCTTATAAATATTGCTTAATGGAGATTTTTATATAAAATACAGTATCAAATATGAGACTTTTTACTTTTTCTTTAATGCAGAGGTTGTACGAACAAGACTACGAGAGGAAGGAACAAAGTACAGATCCTTTTTCCAGACGCTGTCATTGCTTATGCAAGAAGAAGGCTACAGTTCTTTCTACCGTGGCCTAGCCACACATTTGATAAGACAAATACCAAACACGGCTATAATGATGACTACCTATGAAGTGGTAGTCTACTTGCTCAATAAACAGCAGCACTACTATCTGACTATGGGGAAGTGAAAGACCAGAAATTTGCAATGGACCATAAACATTCTGAATGATACACAGCAGCTATACATATATATATCATCCAGGTATATCACCCGTATATCAACTATATGCAGATATGGACAAAGTGGAAGAATGTTGATAGGCAATCATTCACACTTCTGCTGACTTGTCATATGGTTTCTCTTGCAGGTTCTTAAGGACTTTGTTTAACATGTCATACTTCAGTTGCAATTTCCTCTTGCCATGTTAACTTTTTTACTTCTTGTGCAGCGAGCAGCGAGGGCTTGATGTGAGCAAGGAGATTGTAACATGTTTCAGTGCAAGGTGTAAATCCATTTACTGGTTGTAGAGTTATGTTCTATAGTAGTTTGAAGGCTATGTCAGCGTAAAGCAGATTTGTGCTCTTATCTGAAAGTCCATTTTGCAATTGAAATAAAATGAAAGGTGAAGATGTACATTAAGCTTCCCATTTTACTACCTCAATGGGTCTCAGAAGGAAATGTACATTCCTACATTCCTCTAAAAATATAGAAATCTTTGTTTATACATGGGAGCAGGGCAAGAAGAACACAATTCTAATAATTTTAACATCAAACCCTGGGGTTCAGTGTGCCATAGGTTCATATTTTAATAACCCACTTGTTTTAAGTTAGAAGAATGTTAAGATCTGTGTAAGATTTACTTCTGTCCTGATAAATCCCAGTAGGCCTTAAAAGTATTCAAAATGGTGTTATTTTGAACCAAAAATCAACCAACTTTTGAAAAGTGGCAAATAGCCTACTGAATTTTTTGGTATAAGACATACCTTTTTTACATGCTCCCCCCGCAAAAAGAGGACGAAAATCTGGGTGCATCTTATGGTCCAGAAGTAGGCCTCCCCAGCCTTTGAAACTGAGATTTTAGAGGCTGAAAAAAGGCTCTGAAACTTCCCTTTGAGAGGCTGGAAAAAAAGCAAGGCACAGAGCTCAACCAAAAACCTGTTGCTAAAGTTCACCTCTGGGAATAGCTGATTGGGGGCATTCCGGGAGGCCGATCTACACCTGGTCAGCTTTTTTCTTATTTTCCCCCAAAAAAACTAAGGTGCGTCTTATACTCCGGTGCATCTTATAGTCCGAAAAAAATGGTAGTAATTCAGCATTATGTATTTTATATTTTCAGCAAACTTAATTTTTCTTAATGACTTCACCTGAACTCAAATCTGCATCAGCTAAAAATGCCAAACTTCACTATACTTCAAGAACATATCAAAATCAAATGCTAATAGAATTAACTAAAATAATTATATGTGTTCAAGCATTCCCTTGTATTTTATTATTTGCTTACTTTCTGGTGCATTGTGCAGAAATTGAAAAGTGAATGTTTCTTTTTTTTCCACTCAGAAAGTATAGTCCTTAAAATTTATTTCAACATTTACACAATATCATTTGCTATAATTTAAGAGTTGGTCGTCACTAACACATAGTAACTATGTTGTCTTTAACAAACACTATTCACAGTATTACAAGTAACCTATTTTAGTGTTATATAATTAATACAAAAATCCTACATTCATTTTAACTATAGCCTTGCTGTTCCAAGAAGATTTTCTGCCTATGAATTACTGTTTTCTAATTAAATAATTTTTTTATTTGCAAATTTAGATACCAGGAAACAAGCTTGTGAATTAATTTGCGGGTATTTCGTTCAAAGACAATATTCTAAAAATGTGTGCCATTAGTGCATTTGAATTTTTTATTAAAGAAAATTAAATAATTGTAATGTGAAGCCTATTCTTGCCTATTCAGAAGTTACAAAGAATGTAGAAAGATTTATTTCTAAGTCAGTTGTTTATAAATAGAATTATAGCTTAAAGCTTATTTATGGCAACTGGCTTAAATCATGGTTAGTTCACTTTATTATTGTATATATTTTGTTACCGTATAATACATAAAGTGAAACATGAGGAAGGCTTAAATTTATTTCTATAAACTGTTCAAAAGTAATTTTATTTAAGGATACTTTAAAATAATGCAGGGATACTAAGAATATAACCAATTGTCAAAATAGTTTCTGGGTATTCTGTAGCAGATACATTTCCTATAGACTTGCAATATTTAGATTGATGGTTGTATTAAAATGTACCTCTTACAAATCATTCTGCTGCAGAAAATAATTTTCTTTAATGAAGCTGATCTTGTTATACATGTAGTCCTTGACTTATGACCATATTTGGGGCTGAAATTTTGATTGTTAAGAAATGTAGTTATTAAGCAAATCTTGCTTTTCCCATTGACTTAGTTGTCCGAAGCTTGATAGTGGGTTGCAAATCATGATCACGTGACTGTACGATACTGCCTCTGTTGTAAATGTGAGCCTGTTACTAAGTGCTCAAATTGTGATCAGGTGACTTGCAGGGATGATGTTGTGACTTCAAGGACATAGTATAAGTCATTTTTTTCCAGCACTGTTGTAACTTCAAACTCATTAAATGAATGGTCATAAGTTGAGGACTATTTCATTTTTCAATAAACATGACAGATACAATCAATAGTTGAAGATGAATGACAAAAACATTAAAGGAACAGATTTCCCCACAAATTCTCATCTGAACAATTTTCTTGCTTCTAAATATTACTGACAAAGATGTTATTGGTAGTAAACAATAGGCTACAAATGCTTGTTGTCTTAAATGATAACATTGAGTAATATTGCTTTATGAAGAAATTTCTAGAAAAACTAACTTCATATATTTCTATTTCTACACTCAGGTAGATTCAGATAACCAAGTCCCCCCTTCCCTTGTTCAATTACCATTAATACCATATGATAGCATTCTAACAACAATCATTCAAAGATAATGAATCAGAAAACTTTGGGGCAAGCTTTAAAATGTAGGTAAAATCATTATTACTTATTAATTCTAATCTGATAAAGTCTTTAAAAATATTTCAAAATCATAATCTGTTCTAGCATGCCAGCTTTATGAAACCACATTTCTATTGTTCATTATAAAGTAGATCCCACTCATTACATGATAATGCAGCATTCTGATCATGCAGTTGCTTAAGGCACATATGACTTTTCTTGATGAATAAAACCTCTTTTAGCTAACTTATCTATTTGAGCATAATTTGAAACATTGTTATATAAACTTCTTTTGGTAAAATTTTTATATTCTGCCTTCAGAAAAATGCATTTGGTTATGTAGTTGTATTAAGAATTATGGATGTGATGAAATGAACAAATTAATCCTAAGCAATTTTACTGTCATTTCATATATACTATGACATAAGCGGTGGAATATCTAGATTCAAAGGAAAAATACTTATATCAGTGTGTCTCTCTGTGTGTGTTGGCTTGCATGTTGTGCTTGTCAGCAATTATTTAAAGAACTTCATTGTTTCCTTCTTAAGGCAGTGACTATAAAATCCTAGAAAATATATATATGTTTAATTTAAGAAGGTACTACTGACAGTTGTAACCTACTTTTACATTCCTATTCCTAATAGTCATAGAATTGCTTGTTAAACATGAATCTGTAGGATACTAGTTTACTTTAGTCCAACATTTCTCAACTTCTACAACTTTAGGATGTGTGGACTTCAATTCCCAGAAATTCCAAGCCAACATGCTAGTTGGAGAATTCTGAGCAGTGAAGTCCTTACATTTTAAAAGTTACTGAGATTGAGATACACTTCCTTAATCCAAGTTTAATGTTGATGACCTTTAGCGAAGTTGCCTTAATGAGCTATCCTAACTTCAGCCTAAATTCAGATTAAGAACCTCAGGCAAAAGAGGTAATAAAACTCATGGAATATTTGCAGAAAGCTCCCTAGGTATCATGCTCCCACCAAATGAATGTTGATACCCACTGCCCACTCTTGCATTGAAATAAAAAACAAAAAATAACAAAAAAAATAGTGGATTACCCACATCTTTTTGATAATTTGAAGAAAAGACTATACATTTTCCATGTATAAGTCTATGGCTTTTTTATCTTTGAATCCAGCTTTGAATTTATAGGATGGAACTAATAGAATTACCCATTTTGTTCTAGACATACAAAATTTGGATAAATAATTACATAATGTGGAAATGATATAATCTTCAATTGTGTGGTTATATTCCTGTATGTCTTTTTGAATGAAATAATAGAATTAAAACTTGTCCAAAAAAAATGAGGATTTTTCCATGTGCACAATATACTTTGTAACTTTGTTGTATTCTTCTGAAGAATGACAAGACAGACCCAAACAGTAAAATAAAAAATCAGGTGGTGTCTGGTAGCTATTAGACACCTGATTTTTGGCTGCAGTAGATACTGTACATAAAAACTCTCTTAATAAAATGTAGCCAGAAGGTGGCGCTAGAGTAATACCAGTGCAGAAGTGTATCTCTGGGTGTGTATAGTCCTATCTATCACTAGCACAGGAACAAGATTCTGTCATAAAACTTGCACTTGTCAGATTTTTATTGCTCTGTGTAAAATGCCATTAAATCAAGGAATAACTTATAGGTTTTTTATATAAGATTATTTTCTAATTGTAAGCCATGTTTTCTTAAGCATGCATAAATCTTTGACTCAAATTTGGCACCTTTAATGATAAAACAGCTAATGTGACATTTTCAGTAGGCTGATTATCAATTTAAAATTTTATGTGAAATTGTTATTATTCAGCCATACAAAAATAAGTTTGAGATTGCATGTGAGGTACTTAGCGATTTGCTTTACTCATACCTAGCAGGTTCCTAGTACTTTCCTTTCATCTCATAAAGCATAAAATTGCACTTATTAAAAGTTCATTTATCAATGTAGTTTTATGCCTATCTAACACTATAATTTTAGAACTGAAGGAAGATATTGTGACTTCTCATTTTTAACTCAAGTATGATTAACTGCAGCCTATTATCTGGATATTATTTTGTTTTCATCAGGTTTTATAAATTCTACAATCTAGCAGAATATTGATGATGTGTGCCTATATATGTTTGCTACTTTAGAATTCAAATATTTATCTTTTGATAAATACCTGAAGTCGAATTCCAGGTTTGTTTTTATTTTATGTACAGAAAGCTTGCATACCCTCTATATGTGAAAGTGGCTTTTCTAGAGCTCTTGTTGTTTACAAAGTCAGATATTCTACCACTCTTTTGTTTTTAATTCTTTCATACCATATTTTTGGCTGTCAAATATATGCTTTAAGTACTTTTTGTATTTATGCCACAGTGGCA
>JANHFP010002079.1:92259-106007 GCA_032468135.1 Calamaria suluensis | reverse complement strand
ACAAGTCTTAAAGCTGCCAAGTTTGGGAACCTCTGCTATAGTGCAAGGGGGCAGTCTTTGTTCTGTTTTTGTAAGGGATTACTAGCTTAAAAAGTATTTCCCTTTTTTTTTATTCTGTACTGCATAGTGTGGGATTAGGAGCTGGAAAAGCCATGTTCAAGCCCATGCTTAATTTTTAAAATTAAATTTGTGAAGGATTTGGGATTATTTATACACTCAAAACAGAACCTGCCCCCCATTACGGGGATCCCTGAGTTCTTGAATAACTCAAAATAAATTAAATCAGCTGTGCTAAAGTGAACATCAGGACCCAGTTTCCTGGTTCTCTATTGTCTGACGCTTCCTACCATTGGTTAGTCACCTTTATTTACACTAACTTTGCTCTATGATCAAACCTGAATTAAAAATTAGTCACAGCCCTTTCAGTAGTATAGTATATTTAAGCATTACAAAAATAACTACATTTTGTTAACTGTTTGCTTAATGTGTGATATCTACACTGATACTGAAGTAAATCAGAACACATTTGGGATTTCTGGCAATGGTTTCTAGGAAAGAGTATGTGGCTTTCCTTAAAATCTTTCCATTTAAGAAACCAGCATCTCTTAGTTGCTGTCTCACAAAAAAGAAAAGTAAGAATTTGTATAGCCAGTATCTTTTAGGGGCTTTGCTATTAGCACCTAAACTATTCAGAACAATTAAAGGAATGTGTATTGTGTAAAGGAATGTGTACTGGGCATGCTGTGAAACAAGATGTGGTATCATATACCACTTCTCTTTCAAAAGATACACATTTTCCTCCCTTTGCTTCTGGAAAGTTTAACACTCTGGAAATGAAAGATGCTGACTGAGATACAAATATTTTATTTTTCTCTAAAAGACTCCTATCTTTATAACTTGAGAAAATGAGCACTGTTGTTCATTTGGTTTCCAAATCTATAAAACCAAAAAAATGCTATCTAAATATAAGTTAAAATGAATACTTTGATTATATAAATAGAAATTGTGAGGCTTAAAAGCAAAGTCATAAACTTAAGGAAGTTGCAATGAACAAAGTATTTTTCTTTTTTTCACCAGAAAGCACTTTTATGTACCATTTTTCATTCTGTTGAAAGACGCTTACTTTGCTTACCACCTTGTTTTTCCTCTTTGAAAAATAAACAAGACTTACAGATGAGCAAATGGAGTCAAGTACTAAGATACATGATGTCATGGAGTAAGGATGGAGTGCTGCAACAATATCTGTTGCTTATAGCACTTGCTAATCCAACTACCTCATGTTACATTATCCCACTGCTTTTTGCTACACTAATACATCATCCAAATATGTGTTTATTTTCCCCCCAGTAGCGTATTTTCTATATTAATGGTTTTTTAAATGCAGTGTTCTTTTTCATTTTTGTTTAAACCCCTTAAATTCTTTAAGTTACAATTGTCTTTTTTCCCTTCACAGTGTGTGTGTCATTCCTGGGAACTTTCTATCAGGCTTTACAAGAGAAGAATGTCGAGTTCACACCAAACAGTGTTGAAAAAGAACTTTTGAAATTCTGCAAAGAGGCAAAAGGCAAAGAAAACCGCTTTGTAAGGATTAATAATAAAAATTGAGTTTTCAGTCAATCATTTTTTAAGTAATGTGAAGTTGGTGGAAAGATTATATTGCTTAAAATATAAAATTTAGTTTAGCAGGTCTGCTACTGAGAGCTAATGGGAAAAGGATATTTGAATTATTTATGATGGAAGCATCATATAAGCAGCATGTTGCCTAAGATTAACATATTTAATTGTAAAAATACAACTGTTTTCAAAAACCCAGTAACGTTGGCATTGCTCAGAATATAGTTTCATATGCATTGAAATAGCATTAAGAATCAGTCCAGCCACATTACACTCAACACAGGCATTGCAATAAGAGATGGACCAACCAACAGCATATATAATATGGTATCTCTTGCACACTGAGAGGTTAGAATATGTCATCATGGGAGAATTTACTCCTAGATCATTTTATGATTTAGTTATCACTTTGAATTAGGCTAGGTAACAAATCAGGAAGTAGAAAATTCAACTGAGTAATATGAGAAAAATAAACAAACCCTAGAAAATATTTTGTAAATTCATGCAATGGATAATGATCAATTTTTGGAATGACTTCATTTTGAGAAAACTGGCTACTACAAGTAATTGTCACACCCTCTTTTCATTTAACAACATCACTTCTGAATTCTCTATATTTATTGATCTGTTTGAAAGCAAGGGACTGATTACATTCAGATGTTTTTATTTACTTTAGGCACCAAAGCAAGGCTTGTTAACTTAGGAAAAAGAAACTGCAGAATTCCCACATTGCACATAATCTTATAGGTGGGGCTATCCTAGTTTTCTTTTTAATCTTAGCTTTAAAAATGTTAGTTAATATTTCTTTTAAAAGGTTAACAGTGGTAATAAGTAACTAAATAAAACTAACTATATAGGTAATATTTTATAATGAAATGGATCTTCCTACTTTTAGTTGCTTTCAATAAAAAGAAGAACCACACAGTGCTGAAGTGTTCTATCAGAAAACAAAGGCGGAATTACTTTGAGTTTTATCTATTTTTTTGATAAATTTTATAGATGCTCAAAAGTTACCTGATCCTTAAATATATATATATATATATATATATATATATATTTCTCGCTGTTTCCCATCTAGTGTTATTACATTGGAGCAACCAGTGATGCAGCCACCAAAATAACTAATGAGGTATCAAAACCTCTAAGTCATCATATCCCTGTTGAGAAGATTTGTGAGAAGCTGAAAAAGAAAGATACTCAGATCTGTGAACTGAAATACGGTGAGTACAGATAAATGTTGGTTATGGAATAAATGATAACATAAGAGAAATGCTGACTTGCACTAAAAACTCTCCAACTACAACATTTTCTTTCAGCAGTTAAGATTCATAGAATAAAAGGATATTTCACTATATTTGTAAATCACAGCAGTTCGTCACAGCTAGATAGATTTAGCTGATGTTAAAAAAATTAAATAGGATTGGGTTTGCTTAATATTTGGAAGACCACAAGAACTCCCAAGACTGTAGGATAAACTATGCAGCCATTAACCCATTAAAATACCTCTCCTGCTGGTCCCAATAGGATATTAGATATAATTGCACAGTAACAGACCCTTAGTTCACCTAGCTCTATGCAGTATAGCCCTTCATAAGTCACTGAACCAGGAAACATACTGGCAACCAATGCAGCTTGTAGGCCAGAGGTATAATGTGTGCTGGTTTAGGAGCGTAGCAGCTGCAGATTTAGATGCTCTTCAAGATACTAAAAATCTACTAAAAACACCAAAACAAATTTATTTTGTTCCCAACTCTAGTACAGGTAGTACTTGCCTTATGATTACAATTGAGCCCAAAATTTCTGCTGCTAAGCGAAACCATTGTTAAAAGAGTTTTGCCCCATTTTAAGACCTTCATTAGTATGGTTGTTAAATATAGTTGTTAAAGTTAGTAACAGTTAAGTGAATCTGGTTTCCCCATTAACTTTGCTTTGTTAGAAAATCACAAGTTTATCACATGATCACTGGACACTGCAACGGTCATAAATATGAACCAGTTGCCAAGCATCCAAATTTTGACCATGGTAATGCTGCAATTATGTGAAAAATGGTTGTAAGCCACTTTTATCAGTGATGTAACTTTGAATGGTCACTAAATGTATTGTAAATTGAGTACCTGTATAGATTTGAGTTATTAAAACTTGCATTATTCATTAAAGTTGACCTGATGTAATCTTTTGTTTTTTAAAGAAAGCTATATATTTAGCCAGTACAAGCTGAGCATAGTAACAATAACAATATACTTTTATAATCTCCATTAAGTATATTTTTTTCAACAATAGATACACAAAGGGGGGAAATAGTAGACAAATTTGGGGAATAATTTTCCTCATTGTCTATCATTAACTGGAAATAGCTCCTTCTAAAATATGTAAGATCAATTGCTGAATAGTAATGATTGGCATCCGGGTAGAGATGAAATTAATCTAACACTTGGACTGTTAATGCATCATTTACTAATATGTACTCATTTTTTCCACAGATAAACAGATTGACCTGAGTACTGTGGACCTGAAGAAACTGAGAGTCAAAGAATTGAAAAAAATTCTTGATGACTGGGGTGAAACATGCAAGGGCTGTGCAGAAAAATCAGATTACATTCGTAAAATCAATGAACTGATGCCTAAATATGCACCAAAAGCAGCCAGTTCGCGGACAGATCTCTGACCACCATAGTGGCCTCTTATAAATTAGCAAGATACACAAACTATGTTAAACTTTCTTTCCCGGAAAGCTGTTTTTTTTGTAACTTATTTAACTGGGTTTCAAGTATCAAATTGAAGGGATTCTTGCAATGCTGGTTCAGATGCCTCGTCATGTCTTAAGTTTTTATTTCTATTGTTTTGGATTTATTATAAGACTTTGACATACATATGGGATTTTTAAATAAAAGTTATGAAACCTAGTGTCAGTTGAACTAAAAGAATTGGCATTAGTTTAGTGTCATGGCTGAACTCTGCACTTTTGCAGCACTACCTAAGTAACAATGGTTTGAAGATGATCTATGAGACAGTATCACTTGCATTTGCTGTTATTACTGTCTTTCTACATTCCATTCTTTAAAATACTGAACACTTTTATTACATATCCAAATTAAATGTTTTAAGTGCTCATCTTGCACATATTTCACAGGAGTTATTTTTTTCTGAATAAGAAAGATGTTCCTTCTGTCTTTACTTCCACTGTCAGTAGATATGACAATCCTTTCTTATTCAACTACAAATATGCAGTGGCAGAAGGGGAAGATATATTGATGTACACTTTTTTAAAGTTCTACTTTCATATGATGCACATAATATAAACTATTAAAGCAACTTGTGTTGTGCTGATTCTTAGTTCTGGGTATGGGCATTTCAGATTGTATCAATTTTAAGTTTTTTCTGCTCAGGATGAAATTAGATCCATGTGATTCATTTTTGAGAAAAACGAAAATTTCTTCATTTTTGACCAATGTAAATGAAAGCACTGAGGTGTTACAAAAAGATAACTGTTCAGATTGCTGTTTTTGTTCAGGGAGGTCCTTCCCGTTTAAATATATACAGAAGTTCCAGTTCCTTTGTTTGATGTTGGATTATTTGAACAGATTTGGCAGGGAGCAGCTATTGGACAGGACATTTTGCAGAATGTTATGTCATTGGAAAACTGAGGAAGGCACCTCTACAGGAAAAAAACTACTTGCATTTAATACTTTGAAATAATATTGAAAAATAGATGTTGTAAGCCAATGATAAGGTCTTTACAGGGTTTTTCTTTAATAGAATATGAGATGTGATGCTATGCTATGCCTACCTGCAATGAATACTATGGATTTGAAAACAGCATAAACAAATTGTTACAAACCTTATAAGAAGAAATTAAATGAACCTATTAAGGTTATGAATAGTCTGCATGGCAGACAAATGAAAATAGAGATTTTCTTACTTGGATTGTCCTACCATGAAACAAGTTTAACTAATGTAAAAGCACTTGAAAAAGTTCATTCCTGTTTTCATTAAACGGGATAGTAATTCCCTTTTAATAACCTTTAAACTACAACCGCAAATTTAAGTGATTCGGTGTCTCTGGGAAGTACCTGTTGTGGTTTAGCAAAAACGGAAATTGAAATTCTGTTAGATCAGTTTAATAAGTGAATTGATTCCTCTTGCATTTAAAAAGCCGTAACACAACTTTTACTATTTAATCTCGTACATTCTGGCGATCCGAGAGTTGCGTACTTGGACAGAATCCCGTGTGCCTCTGTTAGCGATTCGAAGTCGGAGGGCATCTAAGGAGTCCCACGCTTGTTGCTATCGCTGCAGTTTGATATTAAACGGCCGCCCGGCCAAAGCTCGGCAGAGTGTGAAGGCAGCGCACAGCGTCCCCGGCCCCGATACTCCCAGCCCTCGGTCGTCCGCTCTACGGCTCCCTCCCTGGTCCGCTGGCGGCGCGGGAAGGAGGCGCCAGGGCAGCGGGCACCCGCCTGCCTCAGAGAGAGCCCTCATGGCGCCGCTCGCGGGGCGATAAATGGAGAGAGCGCGAGCCGCCCATTCCTACTCCCGCGGCCCTCACACTGACGGGCAGGGGCGCGGGATGATGACGTCGAAGAGGCGCACGGCGCGGCAACTGGGCAGAGCCGCCTTCGCTCGTTCCCTTTTGTCCAAGATGGCAGCTGCCGCCGGAGGCGCCTCTTGAATCGCGGGCCCCGAAGCCATGAAGCGGGCGACCGAACGGGATTCCAGCCCGGGCGGGTCCGGGGGGACACGTGGCGCCTCCTCCACGAAAAGGCCTCGAGAGCGCGAGAGCAGCGCCAGCGGTGGCGGAGGAGGCGGCAGCAGCCGGCGGGGCCCACACCGGAGTTCGGGCGCCTCCTCCTCGTCATCCGCTTCCACCTCCGCCTCGTCGCGCAGCAGCCGGGACAAGCCTGCAGCTGGCGGTTCCAGCTCGCGGAGCCATCGCGGGGAGGAGCGGCCGGGAGGCGGAGGCGATTCGAACCACCGCGCAGCCTCCTCCAGCGCCAGGAACAGCAGCAGCAGCAGCCAAACCGCCGCCGCGGCCCCTGCCGTCCCGCCTACCCCGTCCGCCGCCTCCTCTTCCTCCCGGGTGCTGGGGCTCGCCAAGAGCAAAGTGACCGCTGCGGCGGTGGTTGCCCCTTCCTTGCTCCTGGCCGGGCCTCCACCCGTGGTAGCCCCGTCGCTCCTCTTGGCCCCGGGCCTTGGCTTGCCGGCCGGCGTGACTCTGGCAGGTGAGCCTCCTGGCTCCAGCGACTACAAGACTCTGCTGGTGAGTGGCCTGGGGCCGGCCTTACCTGACCAGCTTCTGGAGGATGGCCTCTTTCGCCAGTTCCAGAGATTTGCTAGCGGCGGTGCCAGCGACATTAGTGTCAAGCTGTCCCACACACCTGAACTTGGCCGGGTTGCTTACGTTAACTTCAGGCACCCGGCAGATGCCCGTGATGCTCGACGGCATGCGAGAGCCCGGCAGCTTCTCCTTTATGATCGGCCTCTGAAGGTGGAACCTGTGTACCTGCGAGGGGGCCGCCGGAGCCGTACCCCTCCACCTACCCCCTCTCCTGAACCTTTGGCGTTTCTCCCTCCTATCCATGGTGTTTATCCATATAAACAGAGATCGCTGTCTCCTGTTGCCAGCCCTTTGCTGAGAGAGCCTAGACCTCGACACGCTCAAGCTGCAGCAGCAGCATTTGCCTTGGAAGCCGTTGCCTTGGGACTTTCTCGAGAAAGGGAGAGGGTGCTGGATTACTATGGGTTATATGATGAACGGGGCCGTCCTTACAGCTATCCCTTAGTGGCTGAGGAGGATTTAATGCCAGAAGATGACCAGAGAGCTACCCGGAACCTCTTCATTGGCAATCTTGATCACAGTGTCTCTGAGGTGGAACTCAGGCGTGCCTTTGAGAAATATGGTATCATTGAGGAAGTGGTGATCAAGAGGCCTGCAAGGGGTCAAGGTGGAGCCTATGCTTTCCTTAAGTTCCAAAATCTGGACATGGCACATCGGGCCAAGGTTGCCATGTCCGGGAGGGTTGTTGGCAGAAACCCTATCAAAATTGGCTATGGGAAAGCCAACCCGACTACCCGACTTTGGGTTGGTGGCCTTGGTCCAAGTACTTCCCTAGCTGCTCTTGCTAGGGAGTTTGATCGTTTTGGTAGCATTAGGACTATTGACTATGTAAAGGGGGACAGTTTTGCCTATATTCAATACGAGAGTTTGGATGCTGCTCAAGCTGCCTGTGCACAAATGAGAGGCTTCCCTTTGGGCGGTCCAGACAGGAGACTTAGAGTGGATTTTGCTAAAGCTGAGGAGGCCCGTTACCCTCAGCAGTACCAACCTGCACCACTTCCTGTACACTATGAATTACTCCCTGAAAGCTATAGCAGACACAGGAGTCTTGAGCAAGACTTAAGGGTGAGGGATAGGACTCCTCCTCATCTCCTTTACTCAGACAGGGAAAGGAGCTTTCTAGAGGCCGATTGGGCCAGCTCTATCAAAAATGCAGAGCGCAGAAATAATTTGGAAGCGTACAGTCGTTCAGCACGCAGCCGGAGTGGAGAACGTTGGGGCAGCGACAGTGATCGCAGTGTTCTCAAGCCCTGGGAGGAAAGGCGTAAACGTCGTAGCCTTTCCAATGACCGTGGCCGGACTACTCATTCGCCATATGAGGAGAGAACCAGGACAAAGGCTGCTGGGCCAGGAACAGATCGCAGCCCAGATCGTGTTCGGAAGGAGAATCACACTACAGAATCTACCACAGAAAAAGAACAAAATAATTCGCTGCAGAATAATCGACATGCATTAGAGGAGAAACCTCACCGTGAAACCTCTGATCCTCCTCAGCCTAAAAAAAGAGACAGTGAACGCAATCACCGAACTGGTGAGTCTGAATCAAAGGCTCACGAAGAGCCCAAATCTGAAACAAAGAAGTTAAAAACGTTATCCGATTATGCCCATACCCTGCAGCTTGCTTGGAATGGGCTACTTGTCCTTAAAAACAGCTGCTTCCCTACATCTATGCACATCCTTGAAGGAGACTTGGGAGTCATCAATGGGCTTCTGAAAGACCATATGTCTGGTGGAAAGCTAACACAGCTTAAGATCGCTCAGAGACTTCGGTTGGATCAACCCAAACTGGATGAAGTAACTCGACGTATCAAGCAAGGGAGCCCTAATGGCTACGCTGTGTTACTAGCCACCCAGGCTGCTCAAGGAGCAAGTGCTGAAGGGACCTTCCCAGTGGCGGAGCCTGGCTTACAAAGACGGCTTCTCAGGAACCTGGTCTCTTACTTGAAACAAAAGCAGGCTGCCGGAGTCATCAGCCTTCCTGTGGGAGGGGCAAAGGGCAGGGACAGCACAGGCATGCTTTATGCTTTTCCTCCTTGTGAATTTTCTCAGCAGTACCTCCAGTCCGCACTAAGAACATTGGGAAAGTTAGAAGAAGAACATATGGTGATAGTGATAGTCAAAGACACTGCCTAGTATTTACTCTGTATCCATTTCCTCTTTTATCCCCTTGTTCTGATTCTGTGTTTTCTTTATGTCTCACACTGCCTGGTTGCTTTTAAGGCCAATTATTTTGAGTGAGGCCCTAGGAGTCCTCCCACCAAATTCTACAATTGTATTAGTTTCTAATATTTTTAATACCCATTTTAATGAATCCCATTTTGTTTTACTACGTGACACTGTCTGCCGTGTTCTTATTTTTTAAAAAAATATATGGAAAGTTGTCAGTAAAGCCTTGTTCGCTGATGGATTTTTTTTTTATTTTGTGCAGTGTCCTGGTTTTTGTAGTCCGCCAGTGGCTGGCTCTGTGTTCCAGAATATAACAGCTAATGACTTTACCAAATTCAGTTCTTCCACTCTACTGCTATTTGACACTATTATGCCAGTTTTGTGCTCTCTTTATTTCTTCAATAACTGAAGCCTGGTTGCTTCTTTCCTCAGTGGTAGGTAGCTAGTGCTTTTTTTTTTTTAAGACAAAAGTCAGTGTATCTTTCAGACCAACCTTTACCTGGTGGATGAAAGCGTTTAAGGTGGTCTTCGCCAAAGAACAGCTGTGTAAAACGTAAAAGCTTCAGTTAATTCTCTGCAACTCTTGGTGCAATAAAAAAATATGAGGCACCTTGGGGGCTTTCTTTTCTTGATTCTCTTGATTGTGTTGACTGTTGGATTGATTATAATATTGCAAACTGAAAGCTGTTCTTAAATATCCTGTCTAGTAATAATTATGGGCTTCTCAGGAAGACAAATAACCAGGCACTTGAGTAGGACCTGAGAACAACATCTACGTGATTGTGTTGTTCAGCTCCTTCATCAGTTAATACAGCAAAAATAAAAGACAAAACTTGACAAATTGCCTGCTTATAGTGTTTGTACTATCTTATATAATACTATCACATTCTAAACTGAATCCCTTTTTATATCCAAGGGGGCTAGGCAAATGTATGTGCTACTTGGATGTATTCTGAAGCACTCTTGTCACAATTGTACAAATGCAGGATATAGTTTGTCTATACCCTTTACCACAGACAATTATGTTGTACGTAATGCATATACATCTATTTTACCTTAGACTGGAAATTGTAATTGCAAATGAATTCGCATATAACTATTGCTGGAATATACTACTTTCATAGGTTTTTGTGAAGTAGTCCCGTGAGGACTGTCATGTATATCCTTTTTAAAAAGCATGTAATGAAATCCCCTTCTACAGCCAGGTTAGCTCCCTTGTGTCTAACTTATGCAATTAATAAATAGCTGTAAACCTAGTTACTTTCCAGAATTCACTGTTGCAGTTCACTTCTCAAGAAATTTGAAACTTTCCCAAAAGAATGGGAAGGTAGTTGGAAGAAAGACTTGTAGATGATTAAGCAGCTACATGTGTCCTAGAATAGCAAGAAGTACACTAAGGACAGGTACTATACTTTGTGCAATCTATTCCCTCCCTCTCTTTTCCCAATGCGTTTAAGGAATGCTTTCAATAATATAAGGTGGTCATGGTTTTGTTCAGGAAGAGCATTTTCATTCTTCTAAAGGTTTTTGTTATTTTCTATGTCATAGGCATTTGTGTCTAAATTGCTAATTCTTTAAAATGTGCAAACGTGTCACGAGGACATATCTATATGCAATTTTAGAGTGGTGATATTCCTGAATGTTTCTAGTATTAGCAGTAATTTATTACATAGAAGTTGCTAAATGGTGTTGAGAGTAATCTATATTGCTGTAAACAGGATACCCACTGCATTAACATGAACAAATCACTCGTATCGTCAACAAGCAAATAATTTTAATGAAAGGTTTCTGTCTCACAACCACTGAAAATCATAAAACGTGTTGCAAATAGACTTTAAAGAAGTTTTTTTTTAAAAAAAATCTGGAAAAAAGTATCTAAAAACTATGCAAATTATAACACTTCCTGCTATTTCCAAATATTTACATGTATATTTTTATGTTGTAAGCCACCCAGAGTTGGGCAGTCATACAAATAATAGTAATAATAATCATGAGGTAAATTTTTAAACCCATATTTTTCTTTTTAAAAACCTACATAAAATGAAGCGTCTATCCATTTACTTGGGGTTTCTATACTTCAAACCCTGTACTACTGATATGAAACAGTATGAGCAAATTATTTAACAAATCTTGAGACTACCTGATCCTGGGAAATTAGCTAAGTAGAAAGTAAAGAGGCCCTAGCTAAAAACCGGGATAACAATAAGTTCTAGTAACTGCTCAGGCACAAGGCCAGCTGGTCACCTTGGACCTGTCACTGATGAGAAAAAGCTTGCCAAGAAAAGTACAGAGTTACCAGGATTGAAAAATGACTAGAAGGCATTGGAATCTACTGTAAATAGATGTACAATAATCTCAATTTTGTAAAGCATTCCACAATTATGTTTCCCTCAAGCTGGCATTTTTAATGACCTACATTTATTTCATTTGAGATCCTAGACTGTAAATCTGCTCTAATTAGGTGAAAGTTGAACAAAGTCTGGTTAGGCTGTGAACAAATATTTTAAAAATATGAATAGCTCTATGAAGTTTTTGCTCTACTTTTAGGGGTTGGGGATTTATATTCAACCCATATCTTCATTTTTACAAAAATTGACTGTTTTATCTGCAACTTTTAATTAAGATTCTTCTATGAGCAAACAATAAATGATGAATAAGGAATATGCTAGTACGCCACAAATTACCCTATTCACTTTTCCTAACTAACAAGTTGCATTTCTTTTTTACCCTATGGTGGTGCAGTGGCTTCTGTAATGCAACATTTTTAAATGATGGGTGTGGTTAGAGAATAAACCTTAGATATTGCATTGTAATACACAATATGGTTTAGTCTAATCATTGTTTGTATTTGCATTCTGCAAGTTTAAGGAAGGTTTGGATCAGTTATATAACCGAGATAAGCAATTTGCCTATATCTTAGATAAACTGAACATGATTATCATCTAAGCTAATTTGATTGACTAATGGTGCACATTAATACAAATCAGATTTATCAGCTGTTAAGAAAAACTGGAGGGGCACCACTCTTGACCAAAAAAATAATAATAAGGCAGTCTATGGTTATGCATTTTGCTGGAACAAGCCAAGTTAAGCTCATGTCTGGCCACGGCATGTCCAGCAGTCTTTCCAACTCTAGTACTAGTCAATTGAACAAATGTGTTCGTAATGTGATTTTTAAACAGAATCAGTTAAGAACTTATTTTAATAAAATAAAATGTTTTGGAACAAGCTAACTAGAGGTAATGTGTGAACTTTAAAAAACAATGCTATTCATAGGTTAAGCCTCAGTATATACCAAGTTCATAGTTTTTAATTCAAAAAGTCTGGAATAATGTCTTAAGAATGAGCTAGAAACTGCTCGGCTTTGACTTCTTACCTACAAAGTGGAAGATAAATGCTGATCTACATTGTAGAGCTGCTGCAGAATTTTGTAAAGATGCTATAATGTAAGTAAATCAGAGACCCGATACAAGAAGCCAAGAGCTCCAACCTCTGTATATTTGCATCATCCTTTGTGTATTTGCATCATCTATCAATCTTTGTTGCTATAATTTTAGATGTAACTGTGGAAGGAGAGAGGAAGGAAGGAAGGAAGGAAGGAAAACTCTGGAAGAGTTCACCTTTTCAGTTTTCAAATTATCTTGGCATTAGCCATGCACAAGTGGAGATCAGAATTCTCCCGTAAATCACTGAACATGATTCTCCTGGTAAGAGTTCACTGTGTGCTCTTTTGTTAAAGAAGTCCAGAGAGCACAACTCTTGAATGTTTCTCTAAAGACTACACTTTGTACTTCAGTTACATTCCCGTGAATGTGGCAGCATTTGTTATCTCCGTAACCCATATTTTGTATTTTAAGTAACTTATTGCCTTCATTATCTTCACTTGGAACAAGGTGGCAATCGATGTGACAGGAGCTCAGAGTTATGAACAGACAGGACTTGAATCTTATTTTTATTTTTTTTTAATAAATACAATTTACATTGAAGAAAAAGGATTTCAATTTGCAATTTTCACGGAGGGCAGAAGGGTACGGGGAGAGAGGATTAAAAATGCCAACGTTAAAAAGAAGGGGGTATGTATGTGGCATAGGTGGAGGGAGGCTTGCAAGCCAGAGTCCTTCATCTCCAGCAATGGCAGGTTTCTTAACGAGACCAAATTGGACCTTCAGCCCTCCACCAAGGCTCCTGCAGCAGGAGCCCTCACTGGGTTTTAGGGCAGGACAGGAAGCATAGGACAAAAAAAAGAAGAAGACCTTTTCACAGCAGGTTGCAACAACTCCATTAAAAAATCATGTTCAAAATAATCACTCGTCCACGGTTTCACAATCCATGATTCGTTTTTTTCCCCACTCTTCAGTAAAAATGCCCTTTTGTTATTTTTAAATTTATTTATTTTTTAATCTCCCAGAAATCCATTTGGGTAATTAAATTTTAGAAGGATACAAAGTCACACCTTCTTTATAACACCTGCCTTTTTATCTTTTTTTTTTGCTTGTTTGTCTCATATAAAACTATTTCTGTTCTTTAGGAAAGAACTTTATACAAAGAAAATATACTGTGAAATATCTTCAGAAGTCTTCCTGGAGAAGTCGTGTCTTGGCCTAAAAAAAAAATCACCAAAAAAAAAAAAGGG
>JANHFP010002079.1:0-11521 GCA_032468135.1 Calamaria suluensis | reverse complement strand
AGTAAACGCCCACTGCTTTGGACTCCCACGCAGACCAAGGAAAACACCGTTCAGGTGAGTACAACGTACATTTTCTAAAAACATGTAAATAGAACTATGTAACTATACCATATAAATATAGTCAATGAATTCATAACTTAAAATATTTTCTTGTATTTATTTGTTATCTGAGCTGCATTTTGATCAAAGTTTTACCTATATTTATAGAAAATGTACAGTATCTTAAAACCCTTTAGTAATTGTTCCAAGTTTCATGAATTCAAAAGTGTTCCATTCTTTTTTATCCTTTACTGAGGAGAATGGGGAGGAATGAAGACCTGATGTCTTCTATATGTTAAGCGTGCTATTCTTTTATTAATTCCTCTTAAATACTGTACTCCAAGATTTTAAAATCACTGTAAACTTTGTGAAGAGGCTAAGAATATACTAAGCAGTGTGGTCCTTAAGTGAATCACCCATGGCAGATAAGCAAAACTTGACATGATCATGATTTGTAATTTTACTGCCGGCTTCTACACTGAATATGCTTGTCAGAAGCCAGTAGTAAAATGTGCATCTGGTAATCATCTGTCCATGGGATGCTGCAACTGTCATAAGTGCAAAAATCAGTCATAAAGTGACTTTTTTTCAGCACCATCATAACTTTGAACAGTCCCTAAACAGGGCAGTCATTAAGTAAGAATTGTCTGTATGTCAACCCAGTGAAATAGCATTACCTATAATAGATTCAGACTACATTAAAATAGAGCCATATATGCAAATGCTTGTAGTAAAGCTTTGGATGTTTTCCAATATCCATAATTTCAAACTGGCCTTAGGAGGCATTAGTCTATGTCTGATGTGACCTCTCTATCCATCCTCTGACTCCTTTCTGTGGTACCTTTAGATTACAGTACGGACAGTCTTCTGTTCAGCTTCCTTATCCTCTTTCAAATTTGGAGCAAGGAAGTAAGTGGGTGGATGGTCTTCTCAATGTTGGGATTCAGCAGTACAGCAGGACTAATGAGCAAGCAGATTTTGTTTGCATCTATTCTGTATAATCTGGATGACATCCAAAATGCTCCATTTTGCTTTACTTTTTATGCTAGCAAATGAAGAAAGATACTCTGCAATTTGAAAAAGAATATTAGGCAAACTTGCTGCTCATCTTCAAACTGCAAAATCCCCGACACAACAAATCTCACATATTCTGTTTTATTTATTCAGATTTTGTTTAGATACACTGCACCATAGAACAAGTTCAGGGCATGTTCATTAATATAGTCAAATTGTGGTCATTTGTACTAAGAGACAAACCCGAAAGAAAGTTGTTTGCTATGTTTAGATTACTGTATTATGTTTGGAGCGAAGGAAGGACATATATCCACAATTCTATCATTTTAAATGTTGAATATAAATGGAAACATGCATGTTTAATTCAGTTTCAGTTTCATGCTATTTATTCCAGATATAATGACATTTTTCAGACTGATGTTAAGTGTTCTGATAATAGTTTGAACAATGTATTTTTCTAATATTGGAGTCTTAAGTAGAGGCTCATGAGTATAGTCTACCAAAAGAAACTAGAATGCAGTAAGAGAAGTACCGGCTAACTTTAGGCAAAACATTACTTGAAGCATATTAGAGTAGCTTCTTATATAATCAGTTGTATCAAATTTGGTACAACTAAGATGCTTCAGTGGTGTCAAACATTGATGAATGAAGTGAAGTGAGGGCAATTGTTTGTTTGATTTTCTCTCCATCCGATGTACTGAATTTATTGCTTTGTTTTTAGAGGAAATTGCTTTAAGAACTGCAGAAGTTGCTCAGCTTCCCCCCCAAGTGTTAAATGAAGAGGTCATCTGCTTAGACAGCACCAGCAGTGGTAGTGAGGATGAATCTAGAGGAAGACTCCACAGCATTAAAGATGGTAAGAATGGATGGAAAATTTATTCCTGCCATATGGCTTCCAACATCTTTGTATCTTGCAGTCAGTAGGATTGAAAAAAAACAAGAACAAAACCCAAGTAAATCTTATTTCTAAAGAATTCTAATAAACAGTAACTCCCTCTAACATTCCGAATTTGAAAAATATTTTTACAGACTTATAAAATTTTAAGAAATCCACTCAGCATAATTATGCCATATCAAATAATTACAAAGTGTTCAGTAACTCACTACTAATCAGCCAATATGATTACTTTCATATTTTCATATGTTGTTTTTACTTTATTTCTTTTATTTATTTCTTTTTCCAGAGTTTACTAGAGTATAAAAGATGAAGACAGAGGGGCATAATTCACCTTAAATTTACCTGTAAAATATAATGCATGTGCTAATCCTTTACATCTGGTTGTGTTGCAGAAGTGATAGAATTAAGTTCAGGAGACGATGAAGCCCTCCATATTGTAGACAGCAGTGATTCTGGAAACGAAGGGGATGATGATACTGAAGAGAGCAGTGGTGCCCACGTGAATGACGCCCTAAATCAGTTAGATGCTTCAGGGCAAGTAATTATTAACATCAACCATCCACCAAATGAGGAAGACCTATATTTGGCTCCTCAACTTGCACGAGCAGTAAAGCCTCACCAGGTATTGAAATTTCTGATGCAGAAATGTACATAATTGTCACCAAATTGTCTTCTAGACATTTTACTTTGATACATCATTGGTTTGGGTAAACTTCGGCAGGTATGTTTATTTGTTTTGCCTGCGTACGTGTATATACATTTACAAATTAGATGCTTAACCACTAATTTGATAGTAACCATCCATGATCTCTTTGACACCATTTGTTACTCTTTCTAGATTGGTGGTATTCGTTTCTTGTATGATAATTTGGTGGAATCCCTGGATAGATTTAAAACCAGCAGTGGGTTTGGCTGCATCTTAGCTCATAGCATGGGGCTGGGCAAGACTCTGCAAGTCATCTCCTTTTTGGAAGTACTGTTCCATCATATTGAAGCAAAGACTGTCCTGGCAATTGTACCTGTAAGTAGGCTGTACAAAAATGTTTACTTAATTCTGTTTAGGTGGATAAAGGTCCTTTCAAACACTTAGCAAGTTTTGAGTTTCCTCAACTTCTGTATTTGCCTCTTTAAATTTTGAAATATCCATGAAATGTTTGTATATTTTTTTCCAGTGTTTAAGATATTGGTAGAATGAAATATATAATTAATGGATCCCTTTCTTACCATTTTTCTTACAGGTAAATACTCTTCAGAATTGGTTAGCAGAGTTCAACATGTGGCTTCCAGCACCAGAAGCTCTTCCTGCTGACTATGACCCAAAAGAGATTCAGCCTCGTACTTTTAAAGTCCACATTTTGAATGATGAACACAAGTAAGGGGAATGAATTCTATTTTGGAGATGTTATTTATAATTGCTGCTGTTGGAGCATTTGTGTCCTGTTTATGGATCTTGGACAGTTCTCTTGGCAATTTGTACAGATCTCTTTATGACAACTTCTGATTAATTTCAGTGTTACAATAAGCATCACTGCCAAAACAAGTAGGATACCACCCATTAAATTGCCATCTCAGCTTGCTCATGTTCTGAATCTTACTATACTGTCCTCTTTTATTTTCTTAGAAAATATAAAAAAGAAAATGATTTTCCCAGATGAATTAAGCATATAGGAAGAATATTATGCTCACAGAGGGGAAAAAGAGCACCGTGTTGCATTTAAAATGTGAGCAGAAGCCAGGGACATTGTTTGAATGCAAATACTTTAGGCTCACTGAGGGTCTAAGATTAGTGACAGCCATGGTTAATAGCAGGATTTGCCCTATCCATTGTATTTTGAACCAGCTTGACTTTCCAAATGGACTTTGAATGTACATAACCTGCACATAGAGTTAAATTCTCCTTTTTCACAAAGACTGTCCCATTTGTATTTTGTCTACCTGTTGTGGTTGTTTTTTTCCAGGACCACTGCAGCACGTGCCAAAGTGGTAACTGAGTGGGTGACAACTGGTGGCGTACTGTTGATGGGCTATGAGATGTACCGCTTGCTTTCATTGAAGAAATCCTTTGCTACGGGCAGAAAGAAGAAAAGCAAAAAGCAAACCGGCCCTGTCATTATTGATGTGGATGAAGAAGATCGCCAGCAGGAGCTCTTAAAAGGTGAGAACCCACAAACCTCCTTTTACGTATATCTTTCACTTCCATTTAAATGATACAATACTTAGACAACTATTTTTACTAGCATTTGCACATGAACAGACGGATATTCTGAAATTAGGAATCCACTAAGGCAGGGGTCTCCAAACTTGGAAACTTTAAGACTTGTGGACTTCAGCTCCCAGAATTTCCCCAGCAGCAAGGCTGACTAGGGAATTTGTAGAGTTGAAATCCACAGATCTTAAAGTTGCCAAGTTTGGAAACCCTTGTGCTAAGGAATATATTTCCATTTTCATCAGAAAAAATATTTTCTAGTTTGTATGAATTATTTAATAAATTTCTAATTCTTTTATTAACATAATATGTTTGGAAGCAGAGTTTCTGTAAAATGTAGATAATTGTTTGCTGTATGATTCATTATTATAATGCATCTCTTTGTGGAAAGATTTTGTGTTAACATTGTCCCAGTTCTCATTGTTTTTCACTGGTTCGCTGCTTTTTTTTAAAAAAAAAAAACTTCCATTACAAACAGCTATTCTAGTTTCACTTGCCATTGCATTCAATGAAGGATGTCATTGAGAATTGTAAATGAGACTTACCTAGCCTAAGACAGGGAAGTGATCAGTGTTTTTCTGTTGTCGGTGTTGTCTTGAAAACTGAAGCAGAGATTTCTGATAACCAGTAATAATTTCTGAGCAGCTCATTTTCCTTTCTCCAAACTGCTTACTGGATTTAACCCAACTCTTAATGATTATGCAACCTCGATTAAAGCAAGAGCAGAACAGTTTCCCATGGAGACATTTTATTTTCCTTTCAGGGATTGAGAAAGCGTTATCTCGACCTGGACCAGATGTGGTCATTTGTGATGAGGGACACCGGATAAAGAATTGTCATGCAAGCACCTCTCAGGCTTTGAAGAACATCAAATCTCGGCGAAGGGTAGTTCTGACTGGCTATCCTCTACAGAACAATTTGATTGAATATTGGTGTATGGTAGACTTTGTACGCCCCGACTTTCTTGGTACCCGGCAGGAATTCAGTAATATGTTTGAGCGCCCTATCCTGAACGGACAGTGTATTGACAGCACCCCCCAAGATGTTCGTCTAATGAGGTATCGCAGTCATGTCCTGCACAGCCTGCTGGAAGGATTTGTACAAAGGTGAGGCCATTCGCCATATTCTCAGTCCTTCAGCCTTTGGAAGAAGTGTTTAAATAATGAGAGGGTGGGAAGCATTTGGTTCATCCGGTTGATGGATTGGATTTTAGACCATCATTAACAGTGCCATTTTGGTATATGTGTCATTAAATCTAATTTCATAATAATAGACTGCTTTGGTAGAATTTTTCATTTGGGAGACGTGAAAATAACTTATGAGGACTTGATAGTGTAATTGCTTGAAGTATTTAAATTAAGTGTAATTTCATCCCAGAGTATAATATGTGGAAGGGAATAAATTGTGAGATTATCTTGGTTACAGACGAAACACTAAGATTTTGATATAATCTGCTATGGAAAATTAATCTCCACATATAAAGTATTGGTCACACTCATTCTTTTACACTTATTAATAATCATATCTAAATTGAGGTGTCTGGCATTTCCTCCTTTTCATTCCTAATAGAGGGATGGGGAGCAGACTTTGAGGAATTTCTTTCCTAATGTTCTTTTCTCTCTTGTTTCTGTAGACGAGGGCACAATGTGCTGAAAGTTCAGCTGCCCTATAAGGAAGAACACGTTATCTTAGTGCGTTTGTCAAAGATCCAGCGGGCTCTTTACACCGAGTTCATGAATAGGTTTCGTGATGCAGGCAACAGCGGCTGGCTGGGATTGAACCCACTTAAAGCTTTCTGTGTTTGTTGTAAGGTGTGTTTTTAATGGAAGGGAGCAGCATTTTGTTTAGGGTTTTATGAAAACATAACTGTTAGGATGATATTATTTAGAGGTCACTTTCTTTTCATTCTACATCTTGAATGCTGTGTCCAATTTTTTCTAACAATATGATAATACAGAACTCAGGCATCTTTTAAGTCTCCCTAAATATTCCCTGAATACCAATTACCAGTGATAGAAAGCTTTAGATTGCAATTTGGTTTGGGATATTTTGATTGACTACTTGGACACAGCAATATTAATGACATGAAAAGACTGTCTGTATTTTTAATCATCATAATTTTGCAAAATAAACCATTCCAAGTTGTAGACTTTTCTTCCATAAACCTTACTGTGTTTCCCCAGTCCTTATATATTTATTTAAAAGATTGGCCACAAACCTCTTTGTTGCTTTTGCTGCAAGAGACTAATTTGGCTCTCCCTCTGGAGTTTGGAAAAAATTACTGCTGCTCAAGCTCACCCCCTTCAGTCAGGCGAGCATAACTGTAGGTAAAGAATATAGTCACCAGTCTCATGAATGAAAAACACCTAGAATGAATAATAATTAATAATTAAGTACTTGATAATAATTGCCAAGTAATTTGCCATCCTCTCTCAGATATGGAATCACCCTGATGTGCTATATGAAGCATTGCAAAAAGAAAATTTGGCAAATGAGCAAGATCTGGATGTAGATGACCTTGGCACAGCTGGTACCAATTCACGCTGCCAGTCACAGGGCATAAAAATGAAAACAGAGAGCAATGCTCTGCCATCTACAATTGGGGAGGCTACCAATAGCAAGTATATTCAGGGCATTGGCTTCAGTCCATTTCAGGAAAGAGCCAATCAGGTTGTAACGTATGAATGGGTGAGTACCAAAAATCAGAACTCTTGGTCTTCCTCCTTTTCTCTTGAGCATAGTGGATGTTTGAATCAGTATCTTATGTCTCTACCTGTTCACAAATGTATTGCATTCATGCTATGTGTGGGCTCCTTCCCATAGATAATATTTTAAAGGTCACTGTTATGTATGAAATAGTTCTGTGTAGTATTTTTCTTACCTTTGGCTCCTCTTTTCATTTTTGTGAAAAATCTCATGTCTTCCTATTTTACTCATTGCAGCTTCAAATGGTCCCATTTACTGCTATTATTATTCTATAGCAATTCTCTGGTCATTTTTGTATTATCTGGAGATCTTTTTTTATCTGTGCTTTTGTAGAAAGTAGCCAGTAATTGATTTAGGAGCTGGTTAAAGATTACCTAACTAGAATAAGAATAATGATTAATTATTCTAACTGTCAGGAAATTTCTCCCTATTTCTAAGTTGCTTCTCTCCTTGATTAGTTCCATCAATACATGAGAAGGTTTAGGGTTTTTAAAATAAAATCTAGTGTAATTATGGTATTTAGGTGAAAAAAATTTGTCAAAGGACATGTTTTATGAGAAATAGATTTTTGCTATTTTTGGAAGAATTTAGCATTATATTGGTTATGAATGGATTTGTTTCTGATTATGTTTGTAAGGACAGACAATATATTAGGGAAATCCTGTGTTATAAATTGAGTTGTGATGTAGTAAGTCTTACTGAGAGATATTCTGTTTTCCCTGCAGGCTAAAGACATCCTTTGTGATTATGAGACAGGAGTCTTACAAAATTCACCTAAGATGGTGCTATTGTTTCATCTAGTAGAAGAAAGTGTGAAACTTGGAGATAAACTATTGGTTTTCAGGTAAAAAGGCTATGGGAAATATATATTTAAATATATATTATATTTAAAATATATTTAAAATATATTGTAATATATTTAAAATATATTGTAAAAGCAGTGTGATAAATAAATAAATATTAATTTCATCTGAACTATTCATTAACACATTACCTCATAGAAAGATAATTTTCATTATATTTCTGCTGATCAACTAATAATAAACCCCTTGTTGATTTCTTACATTTTAAAGATTATCCTTAAAAGATGCTTAAAAACGACAGTGGGTTCAGCCTAATTGGAGAATACCTAGCAAAGAGCACTATATTATTGACCCTGCTTTTAAAATATTTGCTGTGGTTGCGTTTGATTCTGAGGCATTTTTCAATGTGGTTTTCTAAATTGTAAAGATCTGGATACAATTTAATGTTGCTTCCATATGTTTCCATGATCTTGACATCTGAGATACAGGTGGTTTTGACTGTAGAACATTGACTACTCAATAAAGGGTGCTTGAACTCCTACTTCACTTTTCATAAAATGATGATATTCTGTAAAGTAGCAAAGCCAGTCAAGTAGAATTTGAGATTAAAGATACGTTTTATGGTTCTGTTGGCTAGCATACTGTTGAGTTTATTGCAGACCACTTTTTACAATACAATTTTGTAGTATACAACAACCTAAGCCTACTTTTCTGTGGGAGAAATTTAGAACTATAAAAATTTAGAAAAAGAACTAGAAAAATATGGCAAGAATCTGCTAGAGTTTTATATCTCTCAGTATAGCTCCATTGTTAGGTTTCTTCAATTGATAATATGGAAACTATTCTACCTGCCATCATTATTTTTATGTATATATTAACAATTAACTTGACCTTCTTCTTTCAATTTGAAATAGTTGGCCTATTCCTATTCCTCCATTGAGCCATGAATATGACGGTGAGGATGGGATAATAACATATGGAATCATCATGTGTAAATTTAGCTGACAGTTTGGACAGAGTCTAAACTTTACTACTTAAGCTGTACTGTCAAGCATTTATGTGTTTTTTTTCGGTCTGAAAGAAACTCTTGTCTTTTTATAGCCAAAGCCTTTCCACATTGTCTGTCATTGAAGATTTCTTGGCAAAAAGGCCAGTGCCTTCTCCCCCAGGCTTGGATGCACAAGGAATCCATAACTGGATCCGAAATGTGAATTATTATAGTAAGTACAGCATGTTCTTTAGTCTCTAGAGATTTTGCTGCTGGGCAGATCTTGAAAAACATCAAAAAATCTGGTAGCACCTATATGTATCAGGGGCCTTCTGATTTTTGGCTAATATACATTAACTCTCCTTCAGCACTGCATTCTTTCATGGTAGAAGCATGTGGTCGTCTTCCTATTTATATGATTGGTTGCAAGATTTTCTAATAATGATTTGGTTAGAAGTAGCTTTAAATGGATTTTGCCCTCTTCGTGTATCACATCAGTTCTCTCAAACAATCATACTTTTTGCACTCTACATAGTTTTATTTTGATAGAACTTATGCAGAAGTGTTTGCAATGATCTAATTCTTCTCACATAGGACTGGATGGAAGTACTTCTGCCTCAGAGAGAGAACGCTTGATTAACCAGTTCAATGATCCTGCCAACACTTCTATTTCTCTCTTCCTTCTTTCCACAAGGTAAGTTCGAGTACTTACCAAGGATAGAGACATGTGATTGACTATGAAGAATAGTGGGTAATGTCTATCCTAAAAAAGGATGCAATCTACTTCATTTAAGGAACATTTAGAATTCCATTTGGATTGGGCTTTCCCCCCCATATCTGTTATCTTCAAATGCTGACATCATATTAATTTATATAAAGCTTTGTACAAAGGCAAATTAATATTTGATTTGCAGCATACCAGGCAACATTTCAGGCCCAGGCAAATAACTGTTTATTTTTTTCTCCCTCCAGAGCCGGGTGTTTAGGTGTGAACCTTATTGGTGCAAACAGAGTGATAGTATTCGATGCTTCTTGGAATCCATGCCACGATGCACAGGCAGTATGCCGGGTATATCGCTATGGGCAGAAGAAGCCCTGCCACATCTACCGGCTAGTTTCCGATTACACTCTGGAAAAGAAAATTTATGACCGTCAGATCTCCAAGCAAGGGATGTCAGGTAGATCGTGCCTTTGCCTTAGGCAGATCTTGCCACACAGTAGGCAGATTTCTTTCGGTCTCTGAATTTGGCTCTCTTTGCTTTTAGGTTTGGCATAAGATTTCCAGCTCTCCCCATCTTCACCCCACCCACCCCTTTTAAAGGTGCAATAATTTGCTAATATCACAGGTTAAGGGAATGTTATTGAAGATACAGGTGAAGCAGGAACTGGAGTTCTTCCTCTTTGGTGACCAATGTATGTTTTCTTTAGATCGTGTTGTGGATGATTTGAATCCCGTGTTGAACTTTACCAGGAGGGAGGTGGAAAACTTGCTGCACTTCGTGGAAGAGGAATCTGAGCCTCCCCAGCTTTCATTTAGCCCCAGTAAGATCAAGGAATCTGTTTTACAGATGGCCTGTCTCCAGTACCCTCACCTCATCACCAAGGTTAGGAAAAAGAGTAAAATCCCCATATCCATGCTATTTTAATAGGTTGGCTGTAAAAATTGCATCTAATAAAGTATATTAAGAATGTATGGTGCCTGCAGGAAATTAAATTCAAGAAAATTTGCCTCTTCAAATTACCTATTTCTGTCCCTTCTTGTTTTATTATGGAGTGCTTCTGATTATCAGATGCAATGTATTCATGGAATAGGATATAACGAAGTGCTTGTTTATGCCAAGGAAAGCCCAGGTTTAATATATTGCTTGCATATTTCATCATAGGTGGGATTCAGCAGTATTACTTCATTGGTAAATACCATTTCCCCTCTGCAACAAATTCCTTAGTTTTATCTCACGTTATGTACTACCACATATGTTCCAAAGAGTTGGAGGAGTCTCCAGATCAGATCTGAAGTGCCTGGAGAGAAGTGGTGGTGTAGATTGGGGGTGGGGGGGGAGGTAGAATGTATGATTGTGTAGGTAGAATATACTTCTTTAACATATTGGCTGTAGTCTAGCAGAAGGACTGACCTCTGGATTTTTGCAGTCTTATTATCTATCTGTATAATAAGGATGGCAAGTGGCTGTAGATCAGGTTTCCTCAAAATGGTCAGTATCGGCCACCCAAGGTCAATGGGACAATCCATTCCTGTTTGGTTTTTTTTTGTGTAGTACTATTAGTTACGATAATACTTATTAAATTATTTTCTTATAATGTCTGCGGTCGAACAATCTGAAACTTTCATGAAAGGGTTGATGAGCTGAAGCGCTTGGGAGGCCCTGGCTTTTCTCCAAAGGCCCTGAGGCCAGGATATGTCTGGAGGACTGGCATTTGTGGACGTCCCTGCAGTTTGGGACTTGGCAACTTCCTGCTGGCTTCTCCATTGATATTGGTTGTAGGAAGTCAGCAGCACCAAGCTCCTAACAAGCATGGGATTTGGTTAACATCTGCAATTAGGACTACAGGGATTGCTATCAGATGTGCCGTATAATTGTATTACTTAGCAGTGGAAATTTCTATCCCATTTGCTAACATAGATCAAGGACTATTGGTATGTTTAATAAATTAAAAAAATACACTGATGCAGGAGAAGGTTCCTTCCCAGATGAAACTCAAATACTTCGGCCACCTAATGAGAAGGAAGGACTCACTGGAGAAGAACCTAATGCTGGGAAAGATTGAGGGCCAAAGAAGGGGACGGCAGAGAACGAGGTGGCTGGATGGAGTCACTGAAGCAGTAGGCGTGAGCTTGGGTGGACTCCAGA
>JANHFP010002076.1:119704-135660 GCA_032468135.1 Calamaria suluensis | reverse complement strand
ATGTTAATTTTAACCCAGTCTCTGGCCAATAGGACTAAGTTATAGCCCACTGCTTTTGGACTCTCCGCAGCCCAAGGAGAACAACGTTCAGGTAAGACAACGTTTATTTACTTAATGGTGACCACATTTGCTTAATGACCACCACAAAAAAGATTGTAAAATAGGTTGACACACAACCATAATGGGCAGACTCCATTGTAGTTCTCTTTTCCAAAACAACCGCAATTTCCCTTGGGAAAATTTTATTATAATTAATATCATATTCTTATTTCAAATCCACCTGGCTCTTTAGTCCATTCATAACATTGCAAAATCAACACACTATATACCATTCTGCTGTTTATTCCAACAATTAATATTTTTCTAAATCCTTAAATTTGCATTTAAAACATATTTCCATAAAGGAGAAGGAGACTCATCCAGTAAATGCAATAAAAAGGTTTGTATTATTTCAAAAGCAGTAAAAATAATTCTTTTGCTCCTGTGGTTGGTTGGTTTATTTTACATAATCTTTATATCCCACCTTTCATAGAGGATCTCAAGAAAGAAACTGAGATAGAGTTTGGCCCAAAGTCATTCAGTGGGCTTCTGTGGTTATGAATAAACTATAACATGGGTGTACTTGAGACAGATCAATCCCATAACAGTATTGGCTTTCTAATCAAGATGAACTTGCATACAATATAAGTATATCTGATTCTTTAATCTGCTTAACTTCCAAGATCAGATCATTTCCTGATTCCCTTAGGAATCCTTGAACTGGAAAAAAGCAGGGTCAGCATTCCTTATTTTGCTGCTAGCTTTTATATAATGTCACACTAGGTGGCAGGTCCCTGGAAACTTAGCTAATTAAAAAATAAACAACCTCAGGGTTGGAGCTTGTTAATTTTTGAATGGGAAATCATCAGGACATTTCTGAACTCTAGGCTACTTGAGAAAGGTAAAAGATAACCAAGAAGCAGAAAACAGGAAGAAAGTAATTACAAATAACTTCCATATTTTGGCCTCCAGAAAACCCCATGCATCCTATTTTTGCCAAAAACAGGCCTGTTTTTTCACAAAAACAGGATGCGAAGAGGGGTTGGGAAGCCTGCAGAGTGCTCCTGGGGGCAGGGGAGGGAAAAAAATGTGATGCACAGGGAGTTTGGGAGTCAAAAAATGGGGCCCTTTTTTAAAAAAAATAATGGGAGCATTTTTGCCCTCCCCCAGCTCACCCAAACCCTCTGTAGACCTCCCAAACCCTGTGCACACCCCATTTTTGTCCTTCCCATCCCCCAGCAGCTGCAGGCCTCCCAAACACTGCATGAGCCATTTTTTGTGAAAATGCCCTAATTTTTCACCTCTCAAACCCCCACACATCATATTTTCACCTTCCCCAGCCCCTAGGAGCACTCTGTAGGCCTCCCAAAGCCTCTGTGTGCCCAATTTTTGTGAAAAATGGGCCTGTTTTTTGCCTCCCAAATCCCCCACACATTGCGTTTTTGCCTTCTCCAGTCCCCAGGAGCACTCTGTAGGCCTTCAGAACCCTCGGTGTGCCCCATTTTTGTGAAAAATGGGCCTGTTTTTTGCCTCCCAAATCCTCTGCACATTTTGCGAAAAATGGACTGCGCAGAGGGTTTGGGAGTCCTCCAGAGTGCTCCTGGGGACTGGGAAGGGCAAACACTTTTTTTTTCTTGTTTACCTCTTTGGAATCTTGATGTGTCTTATATTCCAGTGCATCTTATAGTCCAAAAATATGGTATATGAATGTTTCCATATAATCATTCTGCCCTGAGATCAGTTTGAGGAAGATTTACCTTCCCTACTAGTAGGAAAAGAAGATTTGGAGAAATTTACTTCTTTTCTGAAAATTGTGTTATGGGGAAATGGGAAATATACTTTTAAAGCATATATTTAAAAACTGATATGTGATAATTGACTTTCTATTTTCCTTTACTTTCCTCCACCATTTCAAGATGATTTGATGTGTACTTTGACAGTTCATATTTCTACATTATGACCTTCTTTAGGAAAGATAGAGTTAAAGAATTGGCAGTTGGAATGTTCCCAATTGAAATATGTTGGAAAACATCCATTGGACAATTGCCTTCAGGAAAAAAAAATCCAGCTTGGCTAACAGGAAAAATGTGTTACCAGTTGCATTGCTCTGAATAGGTAACTTGCAAGGCATGTTTTTTTCTTTGTATGTAGGTTTATTACCCGCCTTGATGTCAGACAAAAAAGAATGGCAGACTTCCTGGATTGGACCCTTTCAACATTATCTAAATCCTCTTTTCAGACCATTGAGGGGACTATTGTAATGGATGGCATGCTTCAAGCTCTGGTAAACAATTGTTTTCAAAGAGAATCCCATTTTTCTTTTTTTAAATGCTATTTTTAACTGTCAACTCCTTTAATTGTTGGAAGTATTTCCAAATTGTATGTGGCTGCCAGAACACAGAACAAAGTTCCTCTGCTATTCTTAGTTGCATCGGAGAAGGCTTCAGCACATGTGGCAAGGGAAATCTGCAAAATTCTGTACCTTGTATAATAATGAAAAGTATTGGAGCTCTTTGGGGCCATATGTGTCAGTTGCAAACAATCAGATCCACACTCAGAACTGAATTTATAGTATGTGCAAGCCTATAATACAGGAATCCTCTTATTTGCACCTGAATCCTCCGTATTTGCACCTGAATCAGGCTAGTTAAGGCTCAACAGCCTTGAAAGGCAATCAGACTTCATCCTTTTAGGCTTACATAGTGATTCCAGACTAACTCCTCATTTGACTCCACTTCCTAGCCTGACCAGTCACTCTCCAGCAATATAAGGTGCAACATCCCTAAAGAATATTTACTTTCGTTGCAAAAGTAAAACAAGACAAAGGATTGCACATATCACCTGATAAAAATGTTTAGATAATGATAATCATCCTTGGACATTATTAGTCACTTATTTAGTTTTGAATGTGACACTATTTACAAACCAGCTGAGGTAAATAGTTAGACATCTCAATATAACATACAATGATCACTTGTATGAGAATGAGATGTATTCCTATGTGCTCCCTCTTTCCTGCAGTATGTAGCTTTCACACTTCTAACTTGGCTTATTCAATTACTAATCTATGACAACTGAACTGAGAGACTAGTTTATCTGCTACTTATTAAATTTAAGAAAATCTTGGTTTATTAAAAACTTTTTATGTATTGGCATAAATGTGTTAATTATTTATGGCCAGCTGCTTCTACGTGTAATCATCACATCCATTTTGTATGTATTGCAATGGATTCAGTGATGAAGAACATGGTTAAAACAATATTTTTCTATTTATCCTTTGCTTTGTTCATTATTAAAACCATTGACTTATTAAGGTCTTTTACAAATAAGAATAAATTGCAGCCATTAAGTAGCTACAGAAGGAAGTAATAGAGTAGGGGGCTTTGCCTGCTTATGATGTCCTAGTATGCTGGGGCATATCTCATTATTATGTGAAATTGTAGTATTAGTGAAACTAATTTTCCTATTAGTAGGAAAAAAAACTCACTTAGGCGGTTTTCTTTGTTCTTTAAAAGAGGAAGAAAAAGAAACATGTTATATTTCATGTTGGCAAAGTTTAAGAGTTAAACGTTTTCCTCATCTAACTTTACAGAGCCTGTTGCTGCTTGATGAAACTTGCAGGATGTATATTACTTTAATGTTAGTCATATCTTCTTTGTTCTGTGTGGTTTTATTCCACCTGCTATTAGAATAGGTTAAGTGAAACAGGTGAAAACTGAACAAGTTGAATCAAAACTTGAATGAGATGTAATTTTCTTGAAACTAGAGACATGCTCATGAATATATTTCTCTTTCTTTACAGAAATTGCTCAAGTATTGAGCAATTTTATTGATTTGGTAGCTCATTTAACTAATTTTTCCTTTGGAAAGAATGGCTTTTGGAGGGTGTTCAATATTTTTTCCTTTCGTGATTAAATGTTTTGTTATAAGGAATGGGCAGCTGATATTACAGTCAATATTAGAAACATATTTTAGAAAAAATAAACATAACTATAAATCAAATACATTTTGATTACTATATTCAACTACCATTTATATAATTGCATAATTTTACATAAGTTTTTTTTTTATAGATAACAGTGTTTGGCTTATTAGGCCAAACACTAAGTTTTGAGTTTTGATTGAAACTCAAAATTGTTTTAAATAGAATATTAATCTGGCTCTTCCATTTTTAATGTCCCATTTTTTTGTGGCTTTAAAATGATAAATGATAATAGAAACTAAGGTTTGCTTGATGTTTTTGCCAGCAAGTTTTTAATTGGGTTTTAATAATTTGATTGTTTATATTTTAATTGGATTTTAACAAAAATTTTAATCAAAATTTTAATTGAATTTTTAAATTTAATAACCATTGAATTATTTAATAATTGTTTTAATTTTTGTCTCTTGTGGGTTTTTGAATTGACTATGGCTGTACACCGCCCCGAGTCTGCAAGGAGAGGGGCGGTATAAAAATTGAATAAATAAATAAATAAATAAATAAATCCTTTTGAATCTTTCATGGTCTGTTCTTCTCAATTGCAACAAAATTGGTTTGTGATCCCAGCTTGCTTTGAACAGGTATAGATAACAGGCAATGGCTATTTTCAAGTATTTCTTTTTCATTAGTTGTATCATAGTCCATCCTTAGTCCAGCCTTGGGATATCTGAGAAGGAAAGAGAAATTAGTTTTGATTGCTTATTTGTACCCTATTTCTATCATTAAGTTTTTTACCTTATAATTCTTGATGAACATATCTTTTCTTTTATGTACACTAAGAACCTATGCACCAAGACAAATTCCTTGTGTCACACTTGTCCAATAAAAAAATTCTCTTCTTCTCTTCTAAAATAATGTAAAAATACATATTTAGACATTTATTTATTTTTTAAAGAAAGCAACAATTGTCTCCATCTGTCCATGAAGTTATTGATATTTTAGTATAAGTAGAAAGTGGAAAAATACTCCTCTCTCAAAAGTTCACATTTTTCCTCAAAGTATTTTTTCCCAGTGCCATTTAAAATGATTGTGGAATAAAGTAATTGTTAGAGAGTAATAGGAAGGTGACATTGAAGCTGAAGAAAAAATGATTTGATTAAGTTCAGTAGTGATTTTGATACCAGGTCAATTGAAAATATTTGAAATCTTAAAATATAGATTGCCCAGCTTGACAGTACTGGATTAAATATATAATTATTTGCATGAAGTAGGTTTTGAATAATAAATGTACTAGGACAGATGTCACCTAGTAATTTCACATTTCAGAGTTTAGCTGATTAATGTTGGAAGTAAAAAATAGTCTTAACTTATACAGTATGAAAGGTGATTGAAATTGACAGTGAAATAGTATACAAAAATGGAACTGGGTGTTATATAAGAAATTTATCTTATTAAAATATATCATGCTCAAATGCATTATAACAATATAATTTCAGAAAATCAATTTCCTGAGCTATTTAGGCAGTAATTTTATATCCAAGTGATTCATTCTTAGCAAAAATTTGTGAACTCTTAGAGACTGTTTATATTTTTTTCTGCTGTAAATCTGCATATTTCAAATTTGACATCACTGTGGTTATGTGAGTTTTCTTCAATACCTTACGAGATGTATAACAGGGATCAAGGTACTTGTGATATTCCAGATGTTAATCTGAAATTCAAAACAGTTCCAGCAGGCTAGCCAGGGAATTTCAGCCAATTGGAAGTCTCCGCTTTCCAATCCTGAATTTTTTTAAAAAATAATTTCACTGAGTATCCATGTTTATTTGTACACTTGATTACAGAAACTACCAGCAAAGCTGGTTCTTACCTCAAGGAATTAAACTACCAATGCATAAAATAAATACAAGATGTCCCATTTTGATCATTACATATTTTCTTAGTGAGGACCAGTGGTGGGTTTCAAATTTTTTTACTACAGGTTCTGTGGGCTTGGCTTGGTGGGCGTGGCAGGGGAAGGATACTGTAAAATCTCCATTCCCACCTCATTCCATGGGAAGGATACTGCTAAATCCCTATTTCCTCCCAAGTAGCGGGTATTTGGGAGGCAGAGACAAGATGGGGGCGGGGCCAGTCAGAATTTTTACTACTGGTTCTCTGAACTACTCAAAATTTCCACTATCGGTTTTCCAAAACTGGTTAGAACCTGCTGAAACCCACCTCTGGTGTGGACAAGTGATTTGAGTATATAAACATCAGAATCGTTCCAGAAATATTTCTTCCTGAATTAGTTGTGGCAAGATTGTACTTTACGGTTCAGTTTGTCTTTTAAGGCGAGCTGCTAAATACTGATAGTTCCTGTTGAAACATGCACTGTGTGTTTCACAACATAATTCCACTTATGGGCTTGTTCTTCTGCACCTGTTGATAGGACACCTGTTGTGAAAGAATGTATTACTAACAGGTAGCACAACTTTTATCTCTTTCAAGTACAGGTTTCAAATATGTCATGTCTGCGTTATAATTAAAAGGCAGCATTATTTGTGGAGTGTATGCTCTATATATGTTTACTGGTGATGCCTGCCTTCATTACCTATATCAGTGATTCACAACTGCATGGTGGGTGGGTACTTATCTTAAAGACAGATTTTAAAAACACCAAACCAAATTCTAGACTGCAGTAAGGGAGGGAAATATTAAAACCGTGCTCAGATTCTATTAATTAATAGCTCCCAGTCTTTTATATATGCATGTTCGTTGTATAAATGTTAGAAGATGAGTTTTAATATTAAGTATACTGTGTATGAGATTTTGATGTAGATGATTTGTTTACACACACACAAACAAACGTGTGTGTAAATTGTTTCAATTGTAAGAAACATCTGATTTCAGTTTTTGGATTGATAGACTTGCTTTTAAACATGCCTCACATATTAGCAAATGTTTTGCTATCCCTGCAGGGTGTAGCACTGTAGCTTGCAGGATAGGGATGTTCTCATCTTGGAGTAGCCTGGGGCATAGAAACTTAAGTTATGGTTAATTTATTTTAATAGAGGTACACTATAGAAATATGAGTAATAGGGTTAAAATTAAAGCACCTTTGCTAGTAAGTAAGTAAAGCAGCATATCTTGAGAACTATTTTTTATTTCCGTCAAGGAAAAGGCATTTTCTCTGCAATCTTTCTGTGCTTTAACATAACATTGCTTGGTAATGATTGTGTGCTCTTGTAGATTATGCCTCAGGTAAGAGATAGCCCTGCTATACAGTTTTTTTTTAGTCTTAAAGGCACAGAAATAAATCTGTGCCTTTAAGTGGCTCTGAGTATTAAACATAACCTTTGCTAGCTTTTAACTCATTGTAAATGTTTTGTTTTCAAGCATTGAGCTGAAATTTTGTTGCCTTTATTTACTTAAAGTTAGGGAACATAGCTGTCAATCAGGGAAGTGCAAAATAGGTTTCTAAACTGCTCCCTTACTTGTGCCTTTTCAATTTGCCATTAAAACAGGAACCCAAACACCATGCATTTTCCTGTTTTTACTAGCAGTGCATTTCCAAGCTGCAATCACAATTTGGGTGTGATTCGTTTTAGAGGGTTTTTTAACATGGGATTAATCTTTTTCACTCAAATTCATCTCTGTGAATTGATAAGGTTCAGGTGTGAATGTTCATTTCAGTTAGGAATATAGGAATGTATTATTTTGAGATCCATCTAGCTTAATAATGTATGCTCTGACTGAAAGCACTATCTCTGATATTTCACACATAATATACCTTTCATCTCTGCGTATAAATTGTAGATATTTGTAATATTTAATTCACTTCCTATAGCATTTAATTTGGAAAAGCTATTACAATGTAGCAGTTGGAAGGTTGGATTAGAAGTGAAGACTATTTTAAATTCCCATTCAATCATGAAGCTTACTGGGCAATTTGAACCAATTACCAACTAACCCAGAATATGGAACTATAATGCTGTTTGTTTTCCTTTTGGATTAACTTTATTGATAGACCAGATTATTATGGCTTGTTCAACAAACATAGTTGAAAATAATTGTTTTATCTGTAAAAATATATTCCCAGCCCAATCTATGTCACAGAGTTCTAGCAAATTTTGCTAGAGGAAAGAGCAAAGAAACTTGAGTATCTGTTCTGAGTGTCTGGTAGAAAGACAGAATGTAACTACACATAAATATATTTAGGTAAACAACTTGAATTGTGATTTAGCTTCTGCAGGCTATGAATTTAAGAAAGATACTAGAAGGGGATTTTCTCACCCCTTCCATTTTTTTTTGACACCTTTAGTGCCCCTTCAATCAATATAGTGGAAATTTGGAAGAAGCAAAGAGAAGAAACAATCTAAACTTAAAAAAGATCCCTTGTGATAAAGGTCCTTCTTATTCAAAGTATTTTTGTTTTGTTTGCTTTCGGCCAACCTAACCAAATCCATTTCCTAAATTGTGCCAAATATTTTGTATACATTTCTTGGGTAAAGTGCTGATCAGAGGGAAGATCCTAGGACATTGAGGGCTAACCTTTTTGCCATTGTGTGCAGGAGGTTGCACGCATGTGCCCCCACCCATAATTTAATGCCACCATGTCCCACACATGTGCACGCAACCCCTGCCCACTCCACCAACTTTTGTCACACGATTGGCAAAAAGGTTGCCGGTGGGCCCATAAGGTCCATTTTTCACCCTCCCCAGGCTCTAGAGGCTTGGAGACTTATGGGATGGGAGGGGCAGTATGGGTGGGGTCATCTGAAAATTAGCTGGCTGATATGTGCATGTGCACTAGAGCTGAGTTAGGGAAATGGCTCGCATGCCCACAGATATGACTTCACATGCCACCTGTGGCACTTGTTATAGATTCGCCATCACGGTCCTAGGATGATTTTGTATGTGTTTACTTACATTCTCAGTTTTCGTTTTTATCCTCTCTTCTTCCTAACACATTCTGTATTTTAACCACAGTTTCCAGATTATATTAGAATAGGAAATACATTGTTGACAGTGAAATATCCTCAGAATGCTAATGTTACCAGATTAAATGAAGCATTTAAATGTTTCTTTTCCAAAACAGTCTGATTTTTTTTTGAGGCAGAGGACTTTCATAGTAGTTTACCACTTGATGCTTTCTTGTTGTTTAGTTATGCTTCTGTTAAAAGTAAAGTAAGGTGAACAAATAATCCTAGGAACAATGACTTGTTGGGTTGACCTCTTAGAGGTGCTGAAGAGTAATTATAATGGCGTTTTCAATCCTCCCTTAAGGTTGGGCATATCTATTGCTCATAGTTTATAGGAGCCAAAGGGTAACTACAGATTCTCATCTCTGTGGCAGTAAGATGTGCCTGCTGCCAAGTAATCATGCCACTTTTAATAGTGATGATTTGTATAGCTTGGGGAAGATGTCCCAGCGGTAATGCTGATTCTTACATCTTACAAAGACAAAGTCTACGTGGGTTATGCAGACAATTAGGAGGTGTGTCAGGTTTTTCCCTGATTACTAAGAAACTAGTTTTTGTTTGTATCTTGCATCATGTTATTACAAAAGCAACAAAACCAGATCTGATATTTCTATTGCTAGGATACGCCAATGGTTTTCTCTAATTTGTAGGTACTATAATTATTTAAAGGAGAGGTAGCTGGAGTCCTCTCAACGTTGGATAGTGTTACATGCCCCCACAAATGGGATGTAACTTAGAAATGCCCAAAGCAGACAAGTGGAACTTTAATGTCTTTAACATGAAGTTCTGTGGATGTTAAAGGTTCTAAACAAGAAGCAAAATCAACCTATTGATTTTCTAATTAAAATATTTCTTCTGTTTAAGGCTTGTACTTCTTTTCATGTTGGTTGTCGTAAAAGAAAAAAAATTAAGTGATATCTTTACGTCTTCTCATCACCTCCAGAAACAAGCCACAAATACTTCCTAATAATTTCTGTACAATATGATTTAATATTTAGCCATTATTTATATGGTATTTATTTAAACCATTTAATTGTTATGAAATTAGACCCATTTGCTTGAGCATATTTCTCAAAGAATAATCCTTGAATTTAAGGCAATCCTTGAATTAAGACCATTTGTTCAGCAACTGTTTGAAGTTATGGCAGTGCTGAATAAATGGAACTTCTGCCTGTTTCCTGAAGTTATGACTGTTGCAACACCCTCATGGTCTCATGATTTGGATACCTGGTATCTCCCCCACACTTATAACCTCAGGATGCTTCACTGCCCTGGGTCCACAAGGAGAGGGGCGGTATAGAAATGTAATAAAATAAATAATAAATAAATAAATAAAACTCCCCCTTGTCTATTTCCCTTCATCCCAGCCCTTCTGGCTCCCTTGCATGATGACAACTCCAGGCCTTTCAGTAGTCTCTACTGGATGTCATTGCCCCTTGGCCTGTACTTCAGCACCAGTGCTGCTGCTGCTGAGGGGTACTGCCTCAGGTCCCCCAGCCAGCCACCACAGGATGAAGCCCTGCTACCCTGTGCACCGCAGGTCCCATGGTGCACAGCTGAACTTAGTTACCTTGCTCCTATTGTGAAGAGATATATTTGCCCTGGTCCCATGTTAGACAACTCTATGCCAAGAGAGATATTAGTAGATTTAATGTGGCTTTCTAAGGTTGATGTACTTTTTTGTCTAGTGCACTTCCATTGTATTTAACTCTCTTTCAGAAAATGTAATTTAAATAAAGATTAAATAAGTTGGCATGGTTTATTTGTTTGTTTGTTTGTTTTGAGGGCTATGTCTGTGGTGTCTTCTTCTCCAGGGCAGTTTGAAAAGGTCTTGAGTAAGTTTGCCAACTAACAAAACAAACTATAAATCCATTTTTCAAAGTAACATATTTAGATTGAGTTATTGAAAAACATATAGTCAACTGTTCATAATGTATCCAGGGTAACTGCCATAACTTGAAGCAATAAAATTATACTAAACATCAAAAGGAACAGCAGATGTTATTAAAAGTAAATAACCCAATAATAATTACTCAAATTGAACAATTTCTCCAGAACACCTGCTACAGTTATAATATGAAAATTGTCAATAGATATAGAATGTAAATTTAAAAACAGTTTTCTTGGATTCAGGTGTGTTTATGTATAATTACATTGTAATAGTATTTCAAATAAGGAAGAATAAGCATTTTATGCTGGTTTCAGTTTGTCGTTTTAATTTCTTCTCACTATTTTTTATAACAAAATCCTAATCTGGAAGAAATTAATTGCAAACCACTTCAGTATTGCTGCCAAGACTGCATGAACTGGTAGTTTTTAGGAGTTCTGCTTGACACTCCTTGTCTCTCTCCTTCCTTCCCTCCCTCTCTCCCTCCCTCCCTCCATCTGTGTCTGTGTCTCTGTGTGTGTATATATATATATATACTCTGTTTGTACTATTTTGGAGCATCGTAAAAACACAGTACCGTGTCCGACATGATAACGTCGGCAGGATCATCCACCAGCATATTTATTTATTTATTTATTATTTTGATTTATATACCGCCCCATCTCCTAAGACTCGGGGCGGTTTACAGGAAATTAAAAACCATCAATACAATATACAACTTAAAATAATCAAAATAATTAATATAACTTAAAAACCCAGAAATTAAAAATTAAAACTTAAAACCCCTCCCTGCCTTGTGCCTCCTCTCCTGATACATGATCCGTCATTAAGGGGCACAATAGCATAAATAAATAGGTAAATAAATAAATAAAATAAAACGTAGCTCTCCAGGCCGACAAGATGACTCCCCTCGATGGTGCCGTAGAAGGGCCTTCAAGATGGCTTCCCTCAATGGTGACAATGGTCGTCAGTCTTGCGGTCCTCTATAGAAAGGGCGGCATGCAAGCTGTCCATAAAGGGGGTGTGCATAAGTGCATCAGTGTGCCCACCGTCCCTGTCTTACTGTCCCCATTTATTTGTATTTACTTCCTTTGTTTAGTTTTATGTTCATACCTATACCTGCTATCTGGTTCAAGTTTGACAAACAAATGAATAAATAAAATATTTGGACTGGAAGAGATTAGAGTAATGAAATAAAATTCCAATTTACCTGACTCCTGCTACCAGTCTGGACTAATTAAAAACTTCCAAAGAAGGCTCCCATATTCCATTCTCACAGGTGCTTGTGAGAATGTGTTTAGCTATCACAGTAAGCATCAATCAACTCTTCTTTCTTGTAATGAGTTCTTCAAATTTCACAAGGATAAGAGCTTTCTCATCTTTGCTACCGTGTTTCCATGAAAATGAGACCGCGTCTTATATTAATTTTTGCTCCAAAAGACCTATTAAGGGCTTATTTTCTGATTAGGTTTTATTTTTGGGGAAATACGGTACTAAATGCATCCATCTGGCTTACAATCTTAACTGGGGCTTATTTTGGGGGATAGGGCTTATATTACGAGCATCCTGAAAAATCATGCTAGGACTTATTTTCCGGTTGGGTCCTATTTCTGGGGACACAGGGTAAGTAACTCATGGACATTGCTGAGGCAGTTCTTTCAAGAATAAACCTTTACTTAAACTTCCTATAAAAACCAAACCCCTCAATTTTACCCTGAGAATCCATTCCTGCCTAAGAGTGACACCTAGAAAGAAGCTAAGCTACGTTTCTTTTTTAAAAACTCCATGAACTGAGGAATAATATGCAAGTTTAGAGTTTGCAACACTTCTCTCCCATCCTTAAAAATAACCATGCAGGGTTTTTGGGGGTCAAAAGCCAACTGCTCAGTTTCTCCCCAGATTAAAGAAAGTGACTGTCTTGTTAATGTTTAAAAGGGCAGCTGGCAAAGCACTGTTTTTAGAGCAGATTAACCCATTTGCACAAAACGCAGCTCCTTTCCACTCTCCGAGCAAATCTGATTTCTCTAACAAGGAGCCAAAATTAAAATTTAGCGCACATCACCGAAACAATGTTACCTCACATCTCTTAGCGAAATGGTCAACTTTGACACAAACTTAGAACTGAAAGTCTGGGATTCAAGACATTTTTCCCCCAATAATCAGGGCTCCCTTTCATTTTCAAGACAGCCTATTTGAATGTTGATGTGGTGAAAGTTACTCAGGTAAAGGTAAATGTTTCAAAGACAAGTAATCCTGTTGAAGAAAAATATCAAATGGTATCTCAGTGGAGGGAGGGTCACTAGGTAGAAACAGGTACGAGTTTAAAAGGGGAACTATGCCTGTCTTCCCACCGAGGAATCGATGATGAGAAGCCATCCTTTTCTCTTTCCACCTGCCCTACTTTTAATAGCATTTCATCCACATATTAATATTTTCCAAACCACGTGGTTTCATTGTGCAATGACCCTTTTGGGAGTATGTGGCACAGCTTTAAACTGCAGTATTATATTGCTAATGTTACCTATTATCTAAATTGGAAATGACCAAGCTAGACCCAAAGGTGATTTTCAAAAGGCAACTGGACTTCGTTTTTGCTCGAAGACATTTTGCTTCTCAATAATTGCTCAGCTTCTTCAGTTCTGACATCCAAGAAGCTTCTTCAGAACTGAAATTTGGTCTTCAGAACAGAAGAAGCTTCTTGGATGAGAAGCAAAATGTCTTCAAGGAAAAAAAAACATAGTTTAGTTGCCTTTTGAAAAAGCACTTTTGGGATAACCCAAAACTTTTGGGATAACGCTTTAAGGTTCTGGTTATGACCTTTAAGGCGACCCGTGGCATCGGACCAGGGTACCTACGAGACCGCATTCTGCCAGTGCTCTCCCATCAACCGGTGCGCTCTCACAGGGAGGGGCTGATGAGGGTCCCTACGGGTGACCCCAAGAAACAGGGCCTTCTCTGTGGTGGCACCAACCCTCTGTATTGAATTGCCCCCAATGCTGTGGATGCTCCCCGACCTAAGGTCATTCCGTCGGGAGCTGAAGACCTGGCTCTTCCGGCAGGCCGGCCTGGGATGACCATCGGGGGGGTGGGGGGTTAAATTCAATTTTTAAATTTTAAATCTTAAATTTTAAATTTTAGAATTGTGTTTTGTTTGCTGTGAACAGCCCCGAGTCTGCGGAGATGGGGCGGTATATAAATTAAACAAAATAAATTAAATAAATAAATAACCATGACCTGGGTGACTGAGAATCTCCATAGATATTTAGAGTCTTTATTTTCTCAATTGGTCATTTCCCATTGTGTAATACACATATGCTATCTTTTAGTACCTGCATCAACATGTACATCAGTTGTGGATTTCTACCTGCAAAAGACCAAATTTCAAAGCCAAGGAACATTACACCTACATTCAGCTCCATCTCTTATGTTCATCACACAGAGCCTAATGCATCACAAAACCCTTTTTCCTTCTTATCAGGATTCAACAATAAAAAGGACAGTATATACATATTTCTGTATATGTTTCACTTCTTTCCATCATTAGCCAGGTTTTGGTGTTCTCATTATCCACTGATTTCCTTATGCCCATTGTCAGAGACAGCCTCTCCTTCCTGCCAGCAATATTCTCATTTCCCCTGCTTTACATATCCTACCAGAAATAAATGAATTAACCTCACAATGTGACTTCGTAATATGATTATGTGGCCATAAAAAAAAAGGGAGACGCATTTAAAAAAGCAACAGCATTGTAACATACTCAGCCAAACCACATTCAGACATTTCTGGGAGCTGCAGATAAAATTAATAGCATGTTAACGTTTAATGGACATGCCAGATCTCCATTGTAATATGCTAACCCTCTTCGAAAATATATACGGTTTGCCTCCAGACGAAAATTCAGGTGCTGAACAAATTCTAATGGGGCTCCTTTAGCAATGAAAAGTGAACGAGACCACCAATATTTTAAAGAAGTGTTTCTGAACAGCAGTGGCGTATCAGTTCTGACAAAAGGCTAACACCTGCCTCACAATTTTGCACTAAAAGTCGTATCAGAGATTCTTCCTTCTCAGGCAATTGCCCAGGGAAGAGGAGTCATTTCAGAGGCCCATTTAAATAAAAATTTAAACTTGTTCTAAATACAATAGACCAAGTAGAGGTATGCTCAACTGGATTATGATCTATACATTTCTGAAAAGGGATGATGATGATGATCAGTTGTATCCAACTCATGGTGATTATATGGACCAGGCTGTCACATCAGATAGCCACATGGAATATCAGAGGAATATGTCAGGGTAAATTAAGTAAAAGTAAAGGTTCTGTTGCACAAGTCATTCCCAACTCTAGGGGGCGGTGCTCATCTCCGTTTCAAAGCCAAAGAGCCAGCGCTGTCCAAAGACATATCCTTGATCATGTGGCCGGCATGACTAAACGCCAAAGGTGCATGGAACACTGTTATCTTCCCACCAAAGTGGTCCCTATTTTTTCTGGTTGCATTTTTTTCCTGCTTTCAAACTGCTAAGTTGGCAGAAGCTGGGACAAGTAAAGGGAGTTCACCCCATTATGCAGCACTAGGGATTCAAACCGCTGAACTGCTGACCTTTCGATCGACAAGCCCAGCACCTTAGCCACTGAGCCACCGCGTCCCTTCAGGGTAAATTAGATATTGTCAAATATGAGAGGATCAGTTTGGAAACTGATTTATTTTATTTGTTTGTTTGTTTGTTTGTTTATTGTTTTGTTTATTGTTTTATTTATTGTTTTATTTATTGTTTTATTTATTGTTTTATTTATTGTTTTATTGTTTTATTGTTTTATTTATTGTTTTATTTATTGTTTTATTTATTGTTTTATTGTTTTATTTATTGTTTTATTGTTTTATTTATTGTTTTATTGTTTTATTTATTAGTTTTATTTCTATACCGCCCCTTTCCATGGACTCGGGACGGTTTACAGCCAAGTTTAAAACAATTTTGTGCAAAAATTACAATTTAAAATTTAAAAATCAATATACTATAGGGCTTATTTGAAACAATTAAAATATAATTAAAACCCCGAAATTGCAGCCTGCCGGCCTGGCAGAAGAGATAGGTCTTTAATTCCCGACGGAATGTCTTAAGGTCGGGAAGTCTACGCAGTGCTGGAG
>JANHFP010002076.1:106908-119604 GCA_032468135.1 Calamaria suluensis | reverse complement strand
CCCCCGCCACCGCCGTTTCTGTCACCGAAGCCTGGCTGTTCTCTCCCATTTTGGCTGAATGCACTGCAATTTATTTAGACTTCAGAGGCAGAGCTTTTCTTTTTTTTCTTTCCCCCCTCCTGCCACGGACGTTTTTAAGGAGAGGAAAAAACGCGGCTTAAAGAAATGTTAACAGGAAAGGGCGATAGAGAGAGAGGCAAACAGCCTTTAATTAACTGTTGGGAGGCTAGAGGCTCTTTATTTTGCTTTGCTCCGTGTTCTTCCTTGGTGCAAAAAAACCCAATACCGATCTGATCTGCAGCTGAAAGTCATTGGAAGCAATGTTGTCAGCTTGGATTTAATTTTTGGCATGAATCAGAAATAAAGTGATCTATTTATCCCCAGCTAAATGTTGTTACAACTGATAACTTAAAAAGATACATTAAGTTGTAACTTTCTGAGGAATATTCATAATTATACTTAAGATTTATGTGTAGCCTTTGCAAGCTATTTTTTGCTACAATAAATAATATTGTAAAAGGAGAAAAATTACTATAACATGTGAAATGGAAAATCACTACTAACAAGAATTAAATATTAACTGATACCTACAGTATAATCTCTTTAGTGATACAGACTCATGTGGATGCAAATATAGAATTCACAACACAAGATTCCTTCTAATATGGGTTGAAATAAATAATTTCTTGATTCTTAATTTCTCTCAGTACTTGGGACCTGAAGTTGCAGTTTATCAAACATGTAAGCATTTGTGTGGGACCTCTACTTTGTTTAAGTCCTACATTTTAATTAATTTGATTAATTTAAAACTTAAAATTTGGACCATAACATTTAACATTTTTATATTGGGCCATTCGACTTGGGAAAAACACAGTACCAAAACTGTAATTTGGAGAGATTTAATATGAGTGCTCTAATTTATTATCAATGAAAATTCAATAACGCTAAGCTTAAACAATTGAAAATTTTCATTCTTAAAATATTGATAAAACAGCAAAAATACACTGGACAATTAAAAACATCTGGGGGAAAAAAGATTTGAAAATGAAGTTAGTTAGAGACACATAGAACACTCTTATATCCAGAATGTGCTTATAGAAGCTCATTTTTCTAATAAATTTTCCCAATAGTGCATTTAAGAAACATGTTTATACAATAGTGCATTTAAGAAATTATCATTCAGCTTCAGTTTTACATTTAAATGTTTACTTAAAAAAGATATTATTAGGAGACATTTTCAGTTACTGTAAAATGTATATACAAGACATTTTAATATGTACATAGTTAAATTGAACAGAATAAATGAATCTGCAAAGTAAAAATAAAATTTTTGTACTAAAAATGTTTAGTATTTTTGTTGGCTAGTGTACATATGAACTCTACTGGATATTTGGTGGAACAATATTATGTTATCCTTGTTCTCTTTCTCAAAGTGAACACTCGACTGCATTCATTTGTTCTTACTCTTTTGGTTCCTTGTTGTACTTTTGTTGCTTCTCTGTGATTGGTTCTTTTTTGTCCTTTTGCTTTTTTGCAATGATTATTCTGGATTTCAGATGGTTCAGCGATGGAATCGGTATATTGAGAATTGATCTCTTGCTTATTTTTCTCTGCGCTCTCTTTTTGCACTGTACTTGGACTGTAGGAAGCTAATTGACAGAGAGCAACAGCTGCAGTTTGTTTCTGCTCATCACAACTCTCAATTGTCCTTGGTTCCTCCACTTCTTTTATAGGCATCACAGTAAGAGACTTACTGAAGGAACCTTTATCTGTTTGATTCTTAGGGTTACATATTTCTGTCCCCAAATCTTTATTTTCATCTTTTTGAAAATTATGATCTTTGGTTTCATATAATGAGTTCTGGACACATACAGTTACATGATAGTTGTCCTTCACTGAAAGGTTCAAAGGCATTTCCTGCAGTTCCATGCAGTTCTGGTTTTCTGTTGGGAAAGTGCTTGTGTATGTATGTGCATCGACTAAGTTCGCATCTGGTTTCTTGGAAAGATTAAGTGGTGAATCATCTGAATCATCTTCGGAACTGGACAGAGGATCCTCATTACTATCATTTCCATGCTGCACATTTTCCTTTTCATTAGTGATGTCACTACTGAGAGGAAAAATGAAAGAAAAATGTTATTGTGTAATTAGGCAAAGTACTTAAATGGGGTATGTATTTTGAATTAGAAATGAAACAAATTGCTTGTATATAAACTTAGAAAAAGTCTATGATTGTTACATACAGACACACACCTTTGCAAATGCATTTGTTTATCTGGTTAATATTTTTGCATGAGTGACATAGTTTTAAATCTCAGGTAACATGAACAATTCATACATTTTGACTTATTTTCACAAGAAGTTAAGATGATTATATAAAAGAAAATTATGAAGTCAATCTGTGCATTGTATATACTGAGAAATATATATTTCATTAGAATTAAATACTATGGTTTATCAATGTGCATATGAATACAGCAAGGGTTTTCCAATAATTCTGTTAAAAATAAGTAAATGTTCACCTTGTAGAGGCCTACTGTATAAGGAGTATTGGAAGTGAGGCATTAAAAGCACAGAATGGGAGGAGGCCACTAGGCCATTGTTATATACGACCTATTGCAAAATAAATAAATAAATATGTAGGGGTTTCCCTGAGACTTAAAAGCTATTTTAAATGTTCCTCCAGAATAAAAACCTTTAAAAAGGTTGGTCTAGAATCTGTTTTCATGAAATAAAATATTCAATGCTTAATCCTAATTTTATTGGTATTTTTAATCAAAATGTTACGTTATTCCATAAATTATTCTGCTGTTTGTTTATATTGACTGGGTTTGCATCCTATTGCTATCTTTATATAATTTTGTTCTCAAACACAGCCTAGGGTAAAAAATGGTGAATAAGTATAATATAAATATAGTAAATGGCATTGTATGTATAAATAACTGTGTAAATGGCAACATTTAAGTTAGCAAATCTGTGCATGCTTAACATTTGAGTCACTATTTACATGGTGCTTATATGTGCATAAATATGCATACGGTTAGGTTATAAAGAATAAAATAAACACAAAAAATGAGTTTACAATATTGTACTGTGGTTGGCATGTTTACTTAGCAGAACAATATTATTTACTACAATTCCTACTAATTTTCTTGTGTATTCTTGTTATTTTCTATGCATTCCCTTCCCTTATTTAATTTAATTTAGGATAATAACACAATAAGTATAGAATAAATTATACAGAGATATTTCTATGAAAGGCAAAAATAAAAGTCCATTGACTGTATTCTTCCCCATTCTCCCTCCAAAACTCCTGCTCTCCTCAGTCTGTTTTTTTATTGGATGGAGAGAAGACAAATGCCTTTTCTTATTCAGCACTCAGAATAGCAAATTATTAGACCAGAGCCAAGCAAAAAAGAGGTAATGATGAACTTAAGAGGAAAAAAAGTTCGAATTAGGATAGCACTGGCCTTGCTCATTGGTATGCAACCCTTGTAAGAATAGTCCCCCCTCTTTTAAAATAAACTTTCCCACCCAGCTATATATAGTTGCAGCCCATGTATTTCCTAGTTGCCTTGTGTTTTCCAGTTTGACAAGTAATGAAATATGGCCTAGGAGGCCCTATGTAATGTATCTTGAGGGCATGTTTGCTTTCACCATAGACTTTAGCAGGAAAAAAGTTTTAAAAGGGCATTTGACATTTTACCTTTTAAGAGAATTTCCTTTATCTTCCTTTGGTACAGGTGGAGGAGAGTGGTCTGTACTTTTCCTCACAGGTCTGAATGCTGTAAAGCTTTCTTCAGGTTGATCACATTTGTTAATAACGGAAGATGACTTATTAGAAAGATCAAATAGGCCTTCACAGCCATGGCCAGTTTGAGTGAAGTTTGTTGGGCTGGGTCTTCCTGGGGATCCAGTTGCTGCACTTCCAGCACGAGGGCTCATTTTGGCATTTTCTCTTTCATTTTGATCTTCTTTAGAATGGCCTTTGTTATGCAGCATAGGTATTTCCTTTTCATAGTCATCTGTTTTTTTATGAGAATTTTGTGATGATAACGTGGCTGGACTTGAAGAATGTGGATATAACAAGGTTGTTTCTTCCATTAAATGAGAATTTGTGTCTCTGTTAATATCTGCAATGTGTGGCAACCTATAAAATGCTGATTCCGTTGGCCTACAAAATCCATATGGCACTGAAAGATTTGGACGATATGGCTGGAATAAGCGGTAGTGTTCATATGTAGTTGGATTGATTGGTTTAGGAAGAGGTCCTGGATGAGGAAGAAAATGTCTTTGATCTTGAGAGCTGTAGACAGACAACACTGAACTTTCACACTCATGAGAGTTTCCTGAGAGGAAGTAAGGTGCATAGATAGCTAGTCCATGTTCATATAGTGAAGGTGAATATTCTGGAATCATGGGTTGTACATAAGATGGAATGGAAGTGAAACCTTTTGCAGGTGTAATTTTATGAGTAAACTCTGGAGCAATAATTGTACCACCAGGTTTCCACAAATTGTTTGGAGCATGAAAGGCTGACTTTGTTGGAAAGGAAGAGCCTTTATTTGAATCGGAAAGAGAACTTAATTGAGACATATCATTATTGTCCTTATTGTGCCGATGCTCTCCCACTGGAACAAACGCAGAAGGTCTTGTGATGCCTTCAAGAGCAGACTGCATGTTGATTGTACTTTCTTCTTCATTACAAAGAAGAGTTAGTTCCTTTTCAGAGGGTGGTTTTGGTCCATGCACTGATATATTTGTCACTTGGTTTTGAATTTCCATATTTTCCTTGGAGTCATCTTTGGCAAATGCATATTGAGGTTTAGAATCAAAACTCAAGAGGACCTTGGAAGACGTTGGTTTGGCTGCAGTGTCTACCTGAGTGATCTGCTTAGTCTCCAAAGAATTTGACTTTGAACATTTGACAACACGATCTTGTTCTGTCACCAGTGTAATGGAGTTTTTGCAAAGCCCATACTTCATATGGTTAAAAAGATGTGATTTCTCATTGCAGGTAAAGGGGCACTGAAAGCACTTGTATTTAAATGGTTTTCCTGGAGGTCTGGGGATATAATGAGGTTTTTTTGGCTTGCGCTCTTTGAGGAGGCTCATCTTCTAGTCTGACGTTACGTTTAGAATTGTCCTTATGGCAATTAGTTAACAGAGCTTTAGTTCATTTAAAATTAATTTGTGCTTTTTATTGTTTCTTCCAGCTCAAAGAAAAGCTTTCCAAAAGATTTGATATGAAGGCAGTTTTGGAAATGTCAGGAAATAACAGCGAAGAGGAAACTGTAATACAAAAAATAGTGTTAGAAACATTCGGGTCCTTTTTATAAGGATCAAGGATATGAACATCTCTTGTCGTCTGGGCCTGAAATATTCTGTCATTTATTTGTTTATAATATATTAATTATGTAACTATTACACCTTTCCTCCTCAGCTGAAGCTGAATATACAGCATTTCCACTTTTTTTCTCTCCACAGCAACAACTTGACGTTAGGTTGGTCTGAAAGTCACTCATTAAGTTTCTACATCTGAGAGTGGGCTTGAACTTGAATCTCTCTGTTTCTAGTCTAAAATCTTAACTGCTACATTATCCTGGCTCTGAATTTTCCATTGTTCTCTGAAATGTACCTGAATACTATGGATCATTTTCTGTTTTGGAAGATTTATATCTTGAAAATGACATGGTATTTATGCTATGGCCAAATATTTTGGGATAAAAATGAAAATGTTCAAGAAAACAGCTGAAACTGAACAAAATTGAACAATTGTGGGGAAATAGAATCTTTGGAGAAAGGTATAAATAGGTCAATAGAATGACAGATATTCCCAGTATACTATCTTTGAGTAGAATGACATTTAGATGTCAAGACAAAGGTGCCAGAAAACGATACATCAGCCCATCACAGTGGTACTACACTCTTAGAAAACTCAGATCTACAACACAGAATTGAGTCTTTATTTCCCCTTTCTGATATATCTTGCATTTACATTTTAGTGAGTTATCATCAAGGTTCTAAAATATCTTTCCTGGGCAAGACAGGATAAGAGGAGATATGGCCATTTATATGTGAAGTGATACTTCTGCCCCTTAGTATGAGTACTGAACCTCTTTGACCTTTTTGCCACATATCATCTCACAGTAAAGAGTTCTTCATCATTAGCTGTGGCTCTCGCCAACCTGAATAACTTGATGCCATACTCAAACTTAACTGTATGGGTTTGCCCCTGAATCCAACTGAATTACAAGTATGAGAAAAGTGAAGCTAATTTAGAAGAATCCTAGCCTTTACAAACAAGATTACCCTAAGGGGAAGCACCTAAGTCTGGAGTAGCACCCTAATTAACTGACCTGAGGTTCAGGGGTGTCTCCTACCTGAAATTCTGGTTGAATTAATTAAAGAGAACTCTTACAAACAGCACTGGAAGACTACCACTCAGGATGTGACAGGGAAAAGATGAAAGCAAAGGGAGAGGGAACTGTAGGTGGATGAGACTATGTGGAGAGAAGGCAGGTCCTGCTAACAAAAGTAGAAGCTTGAGCATAATCCAGTTGAGCCAGTTAGGGAAAGAGGAAGAGATTCCATGCTAGGGAGAAGTAGGGTGGAGTGGGATTGACTCCATCCTGGAGAGCTGACCCAGCTGTACTAGAGAGCAAACAAGCTTTTTAAGCAGCCTAAGCAAATATTTAAGGACTGGCTAGTATGCATAATTTGCAACATCCCACAGTGAGTCTGATGTTAAGTTATGGAATGACATCGTGTTGCTGTTTCTTTGTTGGTTTCTAATTATGTTACTAATGAACTCACTGTTGTATAGCATGTCTAGTCTCTAAGGTATAAAAAAATAAGAGTCCAGCATCCATTGATTTATAGAAACGTACTCTACTTGCTTTCTCTTAGAAATAAAACAAATGGATACTTTTAATGCAGGCTGGTGATTTGCTCTGCAGATAAATCAGACAGGCTTGTATTGACTTGTTCTATTATGTGTACTGATTCTGAAGGCGTGAGAATCTCTGAGAGTCATGTTCTCATGATTTTATAGATGTGTTATGGCAGAGATCTAAAAAGTGATGATTTCATCATGAACTGTAAGCACTATTATCAAAATGATGACTGTTGCAAAACCACCTACTGTATCTGTTACCCGAAACTACAGTAATACAGGGAAGTGATGGATTTTCAATTTCTTGAAAACCTTTTTCCCATTAATGTTTAAACTACAAACTAAAGTAAATGCAGAATGTCTAATATTTTCAATGTAAAAATATTATACCTGTGATTACAAATTAAACTATACAATTTGTAATTCCTTAAAAACAAATATATTTCAATTAAACTTTATGTGGTTCTTTCTGGATAATTCATACTTGTGAATGAAAATTCACATACAATGTCACTTAATCCTCTCCTGTTGCTTTTGAACTTAATATTTTTCTGTTCGTTATGAAACAAGTTTGTATTGTAATGTCATTTACAATATTAAAATGTATATCATTTTGAATGAATTTTGCTTCCCTTTAATTCATTACATACTGGTTTATTAGTGATATTTCTAGAATACCTTTCCATAAAAGATGAAAAAGTATTTTTTATTTTATTATGATACAGTTTATAATATAAATGATTCTTAAGAGAAATTTGGTGGGGCTTTTTTTCAGCAGTTATTTCCAAATTTAGAATGTTTCAAGCAAGTGCCATTAAATATAGGGGCTATTTGAAAACCGTAAGTTCTAGTATGGGTGACTCTTTGGATCTCAGCTACAGAAATAGTATTGCAGTTGGGAAGATAATTAAAATAGCAAGTGAATGTTAGTACATTAGCTTTCCGACATAGTTGCTTGAATTAATTTCTACATGCATGCTAATTTATTGGACAATATTAACAGAAAATAAATACTCATCATAAAGCAGCAAAATAGCACTTGAACAATGCAATTTTAAATTTAGATAATGCTGGATAATCAAAGTGAAAGATTTAGTGAGTTCAACTTATAGCTAAATTATCTCTTTGTGCTAGCTTGTGTGAAGAAAGCTATGTAGTTTATTGTAGCCAAGATAGCAAGTTTTCAGACTAACATTTTGTTAATGAAATAATTAGTATCTGATGATGTGATATTACAATTCACAAAAACTTACTCCTTTCAATAAAATTTGTTCATCTGAAAAGGTGCTGCCAGTTTCTTCCAACCTTTGTACTAATTTATAAGCCTCTGTGTAAATAGTACCTCAAGTTTCTGTTGCCACAACAAACTGTCCCTAAGATTTACAAAGCCAATAGCAGTTTGAATTTGTATTCTGATATAAGAGCATACTGAAATACTATAAAAGGTTGCTCAGTATGCATCATTAATTCTTGAAGAACAAAAAAGGGAAAAATAAGCAGTATGTGTTTCCTTGCTAAAACTGAATTTCTATTAATTCATTGCACAGTTAAAGCAAACTTCAAATTTGTTTTCAAATTTCTTCAAATTTCTATGGTTAATTATCATGTATATGGAAATTTGCATCTCAGTCTTTCCAATAATAAATAATTTAATAATCAAACTTTTTTGAAATAATACCCTGTTTTCCCAAAAATAAGACATCCCCTGATAATAAGCCCAAACACTTATTTCAGGGTTCAAAAAAATATAAGACAGGGTCTTATTTTCGTGGAAACACAGCTATTTCAAATAGAGAAAGCACTGGGTGCAAAATAATCTTTACAGCAAAAATCTATGTAAATAATAATATGTGTATTCTGTTAAATTCATTCCCCTGCAAATAAATATTGAATTGCAGTCTTAAGGATTCCATAATATATTTGGAATGAACGTGGCTGGCTTTAACTATAGATAAGTACAGGGTAGTGATACATCTGAATTATGCTTGGTATATAAAATCATTAATTGCCATTCCTAGTTTTAAAAAAGGGAATATTACCTGAAGATGTAAGTAATAGAGTTAAAATGAAATGCATACTGCTATTTTTGTAAAACAAAACAATCTAAACTGAAATAGTGCTAGTGCCAGGTAGATATATATGGACATACAGTTTCTGATCCTAGCACTGTTTCTGTGTTTTTCCAATTAAACTCAGTGGTCATGCCTGTGAAAGGATGAGCCTTTATAGATTTGGGAGTAAATTTGAAGTCTTGTTTGGCCTTATATATATCTTTTTAAAAGACAAAAGCTATATTAATTTGTTAGCCTTTTGTCATTACCTGTGTAAATATTTTGAATTCAGTACTGAAAAATAATTATAATACTTTCCAATATACAGTATTTAATTTTTTAAAGCATTCAAAAGTGCTGTTTCAAAATATTCTTTAGAGCACTTTGGTGTAACGATCTTGCTTAATATATCATAGCTACGGCCGGCTACGCAACCATTTTTAAGGAACATTATGCATATGGTCTGCTGTTGCAGCATTCTTTTTTTTTGATATTGATCTAGGTGACGAGTCTTTATTGAGGTGGAGCATTTTAGAAGGGCAAGCTATGATTAAAATATTGTGATGTGGCACTATTGCATAACTTAAAATCATGCCACTGTCACCTACCCAGCATTTTGCAAGAATGAGATTTCTGAGTTTTACTCCAGCCCAGATTTTCCAGTGATTAAGTACTACACCCTTCTGGATTGCTACTGTTTAAAACTAAAATGAGTGATTTTATTAAAAAAATAAAAAAATGCATGCTTCATGATGGATATAAAACAAGCAAAAAGGATAAATTCTGTAGAAGTCAGCGTGAACTATAACGAAAAAAGATTTTACATTTATAAATTCCAAGCACAGGAATTATTGGTTCTAAATTTTTAAAGCAACTTAAGCCCATTTTATACTTATCACAATAGGTATTTATTTATTTTCCAAAGTAAATTAGCCGTGCAGTTTACTTTTCTCTCTCATATTTCACACACACACACAAAGTCTTAAGTTTGACTGTCATAGCAACTGATACTATACTCATTTGAATACATCAGAAAACTTGGCTTCTTAATTTAAATATTTAAACAAGTAAGAATACTTCGCTTGAATGTGTTAAATGAGGGATGTGTTTAAAAATTGTATTTTACACTGAAAATTAATAAATTCCATCTTAACAATAGTTGTAATAGCACCTTAGCTTGGACAAAATAATATAGCAGACAAAGTTTTGTACAGGTTTAAAATTACACATTATATCATAAATCTGCTTTTAAGAATAATGCACCTGTACTGGAAACACTGTGTCTTGCCAGAAAGGCAGAACATGCTAAGGAATACACTTAACTAACATACTTTAGTTAGCTACTCGTCTTTTCTTTTAAATCATTTTGTAAATCGTTCAGTGATTAAAAGTTAACTTACCTGCAAGTTTGGGAACTCTGATCCAAGTTGTTCGGGACTATTAAACTGTTGCTGTCAGTGTTGAGAGAGAAGTACCTGTTCACTGCCTGATTAAGTGAAACTGAAGGAGGCTGTTTCAATGGGAGGGACTTAAAAGTGTAGGAGTTAAGCCCTGAGGGTGTAGAGATGCACCTGATATTACTTCAGCCTGAAGCTACAGTTCATGTCTTTCCCTCTATTGCTTTCATTTGATGTTGCCTCAGCATTCGAGCTATCGAGCGCAACTTTTGTCATGTCTGTTGCTTTCAACAAGCAGTATTTGTGTCACTGAGTGAAGAGCCTCCTGTCAGGGGGAATGGAACATGACACAGGGACGTTTCTCAGTTTAAAATCTTTGAAATCATTTCTGAGTAACAGGGAGTTCATAACTAAGACCAAATGATCATTGCAGGCTGTAACTCTAGACACGACTTGGTTTGTATTTTCTTACCTGGTCTTTCAGCGAGAATACTTTTATTCTGTAATATAACTTCCACCTCCACCTTCCCCCTTATGTTTGTCCTCATGATAACTTCTGTCCAGAAACGGCAAGACTGTGTGCTGTAGAAACCTGCCAAAGCTTGTCAGCGGTTGACAGCCATAGGATTGTAAGTGGAACCAAATCATTTCAGCAGGACATTGATTAAGTGAAATGTTTCCTTAATGCTCACTAAGCATATTGTGTGAGAAATGTACTATTATTACATGATTACTCTGTGTTATTGTATATATGAATACAGTGATGTATTAGCCTGGCAAAAAGAGAAAAAAATCAATTGAGTGCCTGAGCTTCCAATTTTACAGGAGGCTCGTTTGTTGTCACAACCCATTTTTAATTGCACTGTGTATTCCAAGCACTTGTCTTAGTATAGAAATTTATTAAGGAGGTAAAGATGGAATAGTTGCATAATGTGGTTTAATTCTTAGAGCTAGGACTTAGTGCCAGGATTCTGCTTGAGTACAAAGATTAATAATACAAATTCTATTAATCAGAGCAGCAGGTGGAAATATAGGGAAAAGCTCCGAAGTGTCTTTTTTTCGAATTGATGGAAGCCTCTCAGAAAACCTAGCGAGGGAGGGAAGAAAGGAAAGAAAGATTGATTTTATTTTCAAATCTATGTGCAAACTGTGGATAGAATAGACTATGACTCCCATCAACTCAAATAGCACTGGTATATATGACAGCCATAGTATATAATTTTTAAATTTTAAATTTTGTCATTGTACTGTTCATTTTTAGTTGGCTGTAAACCGCCCCGAGTCTTTGGAGAGGGGCGGTATAAAAATCTAAATAAATAAATAAATAAAAATAAATAAATAAATAAATAATATGAATTTACCCTATATATCTGATCAATGTCCCACCAAATGCAATCTTTTTCTTTCCCAGTAAATTCTGCCAACATTGTGCTCAATATGTTTTTAAGATCTTCCCCTGTTTCTTCTTCTATATTTTGAAATCTGAGAAAGAAAGAAGGTCTCTCTAATTCCATGTTTAAAATTGCATTCTCCAAATATTGTTTTTCCTTTTGAATACCGCGCACCTCCCTCTCCAAACCCTCTGCCCTTCCCTCCACCCCCCCAACTCTTTGCTTATTTTCTTTATTTTCTGTAATCTATATTTTGTGGGTGTTGAAAAGACTGAACCTCAAGCAGCAATTCCCTCCACCCGGCTCTTGAATAACCCCAGGAAACGAATGCTACTTTCAGGCAAAACGATTCAACAAAGAGAGAGCGCTTCGCAGATCAATGGATAACCCGACAGCGAACATATCAATAGTGTTACATGTCAGACCTTTTAGAAACCCACATCCTTCTTCATGCTCGGTGGATATAAGGCCAGCAAAAAGAAACGAAAAGAAACCCACAAATTTTAGTATTATAAACAGAAGTGTTAATCAGCCAATTTGCACTGGTGGCAGAAGTTGTGGCCACCCCAGCTCTATGCCATCCTATGTAGGCATGTTTTTGAGGTGGGGGGTATGCATGGAAGGGCACGCATGAGCATAGCATGCGTGCAGAGTGGTGTGTGCATGTATAGAAGGCAGGTGCACACGCGAACTGGGATCAACATAATGCGAAGCCCAGCACTGATTATAAATGAGATGGACGCCCTGAGAACAGTCACTCAGGCATTGGTCACCTCCCGCCTGGACTATTGTAATGCACTCTATATGGGGCTACCAGATAGTAGCACCTGGAAGCTCCAACTGGTGAAAAATGCAGCAGCGCAGGTGGTAACAAGATCTCCCCGCTTTGCTCGGGTGACCCCACTCTTGCGCGAGCTGCATTGGTTACCAGTGGTGTACCGGGTTCGTTTTAAAATCATTAT
>JANHFP010002076.1:54825-66848 GCA_032468135.1 Calamaria suluensis | reverse complement strand
AAATAAATAAATAAATAAACAAAGTAAAAACAGGATAAAATAAATTAAATTAAATCTAAAATAAAATAAGATAAACGAAGCTTTCAAGATGATATCCCCAACAGTGTCGCATGAGGGCCTGAAGATGGTCTCCCTCAGTGGAGGCGATGGTCGTCCTGTGGTCTTACATGGTCATGGGTTCATGCAAGTTCCCTCTGAAAGGGACAAAACAGGATAAACACAGGTTATAGAAGACATCAGGCTTGACTTCGCATAAAGAGGTTGGTACCTCCTAATGATGAGCATGACAACTTGCTGCGTGTTTGGGAGATGTGCTTGGTTCCAGAAAAATGGTTCCTTGAGTATAAGTAAGTGCTAGAGAGTATCAGGCTGACATCTTTTCTTTTGCGGGGGTTGTATTCATTATTATAGGGACAGGTGGCTCAGAGGGTAAGATAGCTGAGCTTGTCGATCGGAAGGTTGGCAGTTCAGTAGTTCGAATCCCTAGTGCCGCGTAACGGGGTGAGCTCCCATTACTTGTCCCAGCTTTTGCCAACCTAGCAGTTTTGAAAGCGCGTAAAAATACAAGTAGAAAAAATAGGGAAGACCTTTGGTGGGAAGGTAACAGCATTCAGTGCGCCTTTGGTTTAGTCATGCCGGCCACATGATCATGGAGACGTCTTCGGACAGCACTGTCTCTTCAGGTTTGAAACAGAGATGAGCACCTCCCCCTAGAGTCGGAAATGAGTAGCACATATATCCGAGGGAAATCTTTACCTTTATTCATTATTATAGAGCAGCTTCTATCTGATTGGTTGAAAATGAATGATGACTAGTAAGAATGGGAACTATTCTTTGATAATATTATTTAATCATAATTTATTATTGATTTAATTAATTTAATTTAATTAAGATATTTAAGATATATGGCTAGTCTAGTGAAGAGAAGGACCAGGGGAGAAATGATAGCAGTGTTCCAATGTTTGAGGAGCTGCCACAGAGAGGAGGGGGTCAAGTTATTTTCCAAAGCACCTGAGGGCCAGACAAGGAATAATGGATGGAAACTGATCAAGGAGAGATTCAACCTGGAAATAAGGAGGAACTTTATGACAGTGAGAACAATCAACCAATGGAACAACTTACCTTCAGAAGTTGTGGGAGCATCATCACTTGAGACTTTCAAGAAAAGATTGGGCTGCCATTTGTCAGAAATGATGTAGGGTCTCCTGCTTAGGTGGATGATTGGACTAGATGACCTTTAAGGTCCCTTCCATCTCTGTTAATCTGTTAAAGAAAAAAAATAGCTCTTGTTATGAGGTAGGCATATGACATATAATAAGTAGAAAACCATATTATCTTTGCCTGCGCACCACCAATTGATTTTATCTGAAATACAGTTAAGTAAAACTGTTATATGATTTGCATTGTAAATACTTCATTTATTTCGATGTAATGGAACAAAATAGTAGGAATTTGTTTAATGCATTGGTGGTCAAAATGAAAATATGTTTATAATGACTTTGCTTAAGTTGGCCGATTAGTAAGAATATAAATCTTTCTAAACAGGTCATAACCACAGAAATGCAATTAAATAAAATTAAGGATAGGGGAGGAGAAACATGAAATAGCTGTTAAATAAATCCATAGTAGAACTCTGTGAGCTGAGTTTAAATGAATTTATTTCCCACGAAGATAAACTGCTATCTCAGAATACATTCCAAGGTTAAATTAGAAGTCTTGGGGGAATATTGAGAATGAAATGAAAAATTCCAGTTGTTCCCTATAAAATAACACATTCCTCACTGGCAGATGTTAGTATTCCCTGAACTCTACTAAAGAAAATGGTAGATTTATCTTTCCATTGTACCACTCTTTTTTATAATTCTCAAGAATATTTTTTTGAAGAACACAAATTAAGATTGTAATTCATTTTAATTTTGATGACCATATGTTAAGTCTCAGTCAATTTATATTAATTGCTATTGTTATTTATTTATTTATTTATTTATGCATCAATGAAAAAGAAAGAATAAAATATTTTGACATTTTTGATGGATGTTACACCTAGTTTTGATGGTTTTGCCATCTATCTTTCCAGTTCATAGAAGGAGACAGTGGATGAAAGAATCATGAAAATAAATGATTGACTACAATGATTGACTTCTTGAATAATCAAGAATGCATATGGACATACCACTGTCTTTTGAAGAGGACCAAGCTAATGAAAATATCAGCTCAAAAACCGAGGAATTAAGCCTCAGTACCTGAAGATAAAGTACATACTTGGGCCCTATCATTTTGGACATTGATGTAGAGAATATTGAATTCTAACTAGAGCACGGGTCTCCAACCTTGGCAACTTTACGACTTGTGGACTTTAACTCCCAGAATTCCTTAGTCAGCATGCAGTGGCAGAGGAATTCTGGAAGCTGAAGTCCACAAGTCGTAAATTTGCTGAGGTTGCAGACCCCTGAACTACAGGCATGAGAAATATTTCACATCAACCAATGAGACTGAATGGCAGCAAATCAAAGAATTGACCGCTTGCAGAGAAAGGTTCCTGATGGGGGATGAAGTTTGGCAGAGTTTGACTCAAAGCTCAGGTCTTCCCTGATCCAGTTACACATGAAGGAGAAATAAAAACCAACACTTTACATTTAGGCAAGAAAAACCAAATACACAGGTATAGAATTGATGGTACCTGGCTCAATAGTAGTAACTGTGAGAAAGATCTTAGCCTCCTAGTGGACAATCACTTAAATATGATCCAGCGTGTGCTGCAGCTGCCAAAAAAGTCAGCACAGTCCTAGACTGCTATAACAGAGGTGGTGGTTGTTGTTGTTAGTTGCGAAGTTGTGTCCGACCCATCGCAGCCCCATGGACAATGTTCCTCCAGGCCTTCCTGTCTTCCACCATCCTCTGGAGTCCACCCAAGCTCACACCTACTGCTTTAGTGACTCCATCCAGCCACCACGTTCTCTGCCGTCCTCTTCTTCTTTGGCCCTCAATCTTCTAAAGATGGATAGAGAAGTTTGAATTACCCTTTCCATTTACCCTGTTAGAATTTGGAGTCATCAGTTGAAGCTTAATGCAGTCACAAGAAATATTGTGTATTATTGTCCCGATATAATGATATAAGCAGTCCGATAAATTCAGGCAATCAAATGATACTAGTCTTGATGTCACTGTATTGGTAGCTCTTGACATCTTGTTCATTGTTGCTAGCTTCCTAAACGCACAATATGCTAAAGTAGACCCTTTCCTAATCCCAGAAGTTTTATCATATATTCTTATGTCTAAGGAGATTCTCAGTCATCCAGATCATGGTTGTCCCAAAGATTCTTTCTTCAAAAGGCAACTGGACTTGCTTGTCATCCAAGAAGCTGCTTCAGTTCTGACTGAATGGTAGACTGAAGAAGCTTCGCGGATGACAAGCGAAACGTCTTCAGGGAAAAACAATGTCCAATTGCCTTTTGAAGAAAGCACTTTTGGAACTTACATTCTTATGTTCGTAGTCTCTGAAGCTTCCTTGCCCTTTTGAAAACCCCATTAGTTTTCTATTTTCTAATCTACTATAAGAAAATATGTTCTCGCTAGAAAATATCTGTATAGAAGAGATTGTTATGTAATAATTTAACTTACCACTTTTCACATTGTGTGACTTACAGTTTTACCAAAACTACTGCCTTTAGCAGTTGGTATAGATCTCCATACTCGTCATGGAGCAATTCTAGCATGTGCTGAGATCACCCATGCTTTGAGTCTTCTAGCAGAAGAAAATAAGAGGTAACAAGAACAATACTGTTTATTTAGATGTCCTTTTATTCTTAGCGTGTTTCACCATTTCACCATATAAAAATCTTAACAAAGGGTAGTTGCATAAAGTACAATTTTCAAAGTATCATATAGTAATTCATATTTTCCTAGTTCTTATATAAAGAAATTTTAAAGCTACAACTCAACCATAACTCATTACGATTATTTGATTACTGTTTATTACTATTATCAGGAATTTCTTTTACTATTGGTATTATCTATCAGCTTTTTGTAGTTTACCTTTGTAGGTCAGAAAAGGGGTCTCTAACACTGTCAGGTAACAGTGTTTAAATTATCTTATTATTTTTCTGCTATTAGGTACAGTATAATACTTCATCAGTGTACTTGGTTTTTTAAAATCATTTTGAATTATTTAAATAGTTCAATTCTTTTTCTTTACTTCTGACTTCTACTCATAGTGGAAAATTGTGGAGATTTCTTCTTATCAGTCATTATAAAGGGACCAAGGCTTAGATATTCTAATAAGTTGAGGAATATAAACTGCAAACCATTATCTTCATCTTTCTCTACTTTATAGTAGTTACTAGAGAACTAGTACATTTAATCATTTGTGATTTTTTGGGGTATTTTTTAAAACTTGAAGGTTTTAAGTTTTCTAAGTATAGAAAACATTTCTAAATATAGAAAACATTTCTAAATATAGAAAACTTTTCTAAATATAGAAAACTAAATATATATCTAAACTTAGAACTATAGATTGCTTTAGTATAAAACACATTTTTACTTAGGTAAGGCTAAGTGGATTTTTTGCATTGAAAGGAATATGAGGATAGGTGGAAGAAATTCATATTTCAGAATAGAAAGAGATTTTTGAAAGGGGCAGCAACATGCTTGAAATCATGCTTCATTTAGTTTAATCTGTTGGTCTTCCATTCTTCATTGTGTATTAAATCAAGACGATCCCCCTCTTTCCATTGAGAAATATGGTGGGTTATTTGTATTATATAGGGTGTAAAATTACTAGAGAACTGGTTTTGTACAGTGATTAAGAACTCCAAACTACATTCAAGGAGACTATGAATTCAACTCCCACTTTAGGAACTGAAGCCAACCATGGGCCATTTAACTCCCTGTCAGCCCTAGGGAGAAAGCTAAATTCACTTAACAAATGTCTCACTTAACAACAGAAATTTTGGGGTCAATTGTGGTGGTACGTTGAGGACTACCTGGACTAATAGGCACAGAATTTTCACAATGCTTACATTTAATTAAGAATCAAATAGCATCTTAGAGAAAAAAATGCTATAACTGTATTTAATGTCAAATAATACTGTGTTGATTTAAACCGCTTTTAAATCTTGTAGACCTATTTCATTTTATTTGGATGAAAAAGCTTTGGAAGGACTTAAGCAGATTCATCTGGAGGTTAGTATATATTGTATCTACTGACAAGCTATTTTGGCAGATGTATCTTTTAAATAAGAAAAAAGAATATTTCTGTTTATTTAAATAATAAAAGCAATGTCTAAATCAATGGACTTAATTGGAAGCCATGCTACATTTATTATACTATCATTATTAAACTGATAATTTATCTCTTTTCTTTTGCCATGTCCTAGAGAAAGAAAAAAGATTCTTAGGTGGAAGGAAAGAGTTATTCTATTAATGAATAGAAATGTATTCATTCAGGAATACATTTTTAACCCTCTTCTCCAAATCAACACATGAACCACAGTTAGAAAAAGAACACTGGGGCAAAAAAAAAAAAGTAAAATCTATTCCTTTTTTTACAGCTTCGTCATCGTCAGTTGTATAGGTAAGATAATTAGTGTCAAATAGACTGTTGCGTTTTTTAGACTGAACTCTTGAGGAATAAATAAACATGTTTCTGAAATGTATAACCCTTTTTGTGTATGAATGTGTAGGTTTTGTATTTGTATTCGTACTTTTATGTTGACTGTGTGAACATGATAAAGAAGGGTTATTGTTTTTTTGGTCAGGAATGGAGCAGGCTCATCTTAGAAGTCCATCTATGTTGTATACCTATTCTGTGAAGTATGTGGAAAAGTGTTATAAGGATATGCATAGACTTTGTAGTGTGAGGTGTTTAAAAAGTAGACAGCTATCAGGTCAAGACATTTTGTTACCCTAGACGAGGGGAAAAATAAAATGTAATCAACACTATCAACATTCAGTGAAACACATAACATTGATTCATGAAATTACCAAGATGTTTTAGAATAGTTGGGAAATTACACTGATGTTCTCAGTCTGCAACATGTTGGCACAGTTTGCTTCTAGCACTTGCTCAAGCAAGAGAACATTCTTCCTTTTAATTACTATAACCCAGCACAGAATATAGATTGTATGAGTGTACAACGTACACACCAGTGGTGGGTTCTAATTTTTTTTCCCTACCGGTTCTGTGGGCGTGGCTTATTTTGTGGGCGTGGCTAGGTGGTCACATGATTGTGTGGGCGTGGCTTGACGGTGACTTTCTTGTCTCCCTTTCCTTCTTTGTTTCTCTATCTGCTCTCCCTTCATCCTTTCTTTTTCCTCTTATTTCTTCATTCCTTCCTTCCTTCCTTCCTTCCTTCCTTCCTTCTTTTCTCTGTCTCTCCCTTCCTGTTGCCCTCTTTCCCTCTCATCCCTCCCTTCTCCTTCAAAGTCAGGGAGAATGATATGGCAGCAGAGGAGGGGTGTCCCTGAACTCACAGGAACTTTTATTAAAGCGGCTTTTGCCGCAGGACAGGAGGCTGGAGGAGGCTGGAGTGGCAGGGGAGAAGGGGAGTCCCTAAAGAGGGGTAAAGAGGAGGGAGACAGCCGCGGTTATGTTGGAGGGCGGAGGGCTGCCCCTTCTCTTCCTCTTTCCTCCCGGTCTATTCGCCCCCCCCCCGTGTTTGATCAAACCTCTCGTCCTTTCCTCCTCTGCAGGCATGCAGGCATTGGCAATTCTCTGCCAGTCGCCAGCCCCCCCCTCTCTCTCTGTCTCTCGTGTTTCCACACGTCTTAAAGCTGCTGAGTTTGAAGAGCCCTGTTTTAGGCAGAGCGAGAGGAGGAGCTTGGAATAGGGACGAGCGCGCTCATGGGACTGTTTTGGCAAGCGAGGGGGTGACGCGTGGGAAAAAGTTGGCGAAGCTGTTGCTCTGCATTTGGGAACTCTCTCCTGCAACCTCGCAAAGCGCTTTCTCTCTCTTTTTTTTCTTTGATTTGTCTCTTGCTTCCTTGCTTCCTTTCTCTTTTTTTCCTCTCTCTCTCTGCTGCAGTCCTGAGGACCGGCCCCTCTCAGAGCAGAGCCGCCCGCCCGCCCGCCTGCTACTCCACGCGGAAGCCAGCCAGCCCTGAGCTGAAGGGAGGCCCAGGTAGCCAAAAGGAGTTCGTCGCCCTGCAGCCGAGTCTCCAGCCCCAGCCCCAGCCCTGGACCAATGGGGCTTCTCGGCACTGCAGAAGAAGCTCCCTTCGGCTCCCTGGGCCCCCTGGAGCTCCATTGACAAGTGGTGTCGGCGGCACGAAAGTGAAGCTTCGCAAGGGCAGGAAGGAACAGCCACCGCTTCTGCTTCTTACACTTTGAGAGCGTAAAATTGGCAGTGACGACAGTCCTCAAGGCGCGCTCACAGACTCTGGAGCCGCCACTTCTCCCCCGCCACTTCTCCTGGCGGGCAGCCGGGAAAGAGACTCAGCGGCCTGGGCGCCTTGGGGAGAAGCCTTGGGGTGCCTTGGGGAGCAACTGCAGACCAGCGGGAAAGTGTCCCGGTGGTTTCGGGCGGCTCCTAAAGCCGACGGCAGCCGGGGCGCCTTGGGGACCAACCGCGGACCACTGGGAAAGAAAAAAAAATGTCAAAAAAATTTGTAAAAAATCAGGCAGATGTTTGTGGGAGGGACCAGTTCGCGTGAGTCATCCAATCATTACTACCGGATTGCGGGAACTGGTGCGAACCGGGAGGAACCCACCACTGCTTCACTTACCCTCGAAGAGGGGAGGGGAGGAAGCGGAGAGCAGCTTGCCGGGCTCGACTGCTCCTACTTTGGTGCCGCCCCTTTCAAACGGGCCAATCAGCGCCAAGCTCAAAATCAAGGAAAAAAGCGAGCAGAGCCGGCTGCAAGGACTATTTCCTCGCTTTTCAGCACGGTGCCAATTGTCCCGTTTGAAAGTGGTGGCGCCAAATCGGGAGGCTGGAGCACGACCTTTCTTCCCTCCCCTTCTCCCAGTGGGGGGGTGTGTGGCTTGGCTGGATGGAGGGGCTGCCTCACCCAGCTCGCCCGCCAGACCTTCCACCCCTTCCCTCCAGGCTTCTGAGCGGGGCCCAAAGAAGGAAGGAAGGAAGAAAGACAGAACAAGAAACGGAGAGAGGAAGGAAGGAATGAAGTGAGTGAGTGAGGAAGGAAGGACAGAAAGGAGGGAGGGGGAGAGATTAAAGAAAAAAAGGAAAATGAAAGAAAGAAGGACAGAAAAAGAAACGGAGAGAGGGAGTGAGGGAGGGAGGAAGGAATGGAGTGGGGAAGGAAGGACAGAGAGGAGGGAGGGGAGATATTAAAGAAAGAAAGAAAAATGAAAAACAGAAAGAGAAAGAGAAAGAAAGAAAGAGAAAAAGAAATGGAGAGAGGGAGGGAGGAAGGAAGGAAAGAAAGAGAGAGGGAGAAAAAGAAATGAAGGAAGGAAGAGAGGGAGGAAAGAAGGGAAGGAGGAAAGAAGAGAGAGAGAAAGTGAAAGAAAAGAGAAAGGGATTTCATTTTTAAGAAAAAGGAAGGAAAGAAAGAAAGAGGGAAGGAGGGAGAAAAAGAAAGAAAGGAAGATTGGGAGGAAGGGAAGGAGTACAGTACAGTACAGTAGTCACCGTAGCGAAGCACAGGCACCTTCTAGTATTTACTATAACCCATTTCATACAGTTTTTGTGGGAATAAAAAGAGGAGGGCTTATGTTTAGAAGTTGAACGCAATAGTTTCAGTTTCTCCAAAGAAAAGTTGAAAGTGTTCCCGGTTATGAAACCTTGGAGAGCCAGTCAGGGCTACAAGAACTGAACTAAGAAATGCTCTGACTGAACATGAGGCCGCTCCTTATAGTCGGTGACTTTATATCAGCTTTGAATTTAAGATTTGGCATGATATAATTGGCAAGTAAATGGCTTATCAATGCAGTCAAATGTTTTTTTCCACTTGAAACATACGACAAGGATCATTTTTATATTTAGTTGATTCACAAGTCGGAGCAGAATCCTCATATCTTTGTACTTTAGCATAAGATCCATTAGCCATTTCCATTTATAATTGGACTGCAGCCCATTTTGTCTTCTGAAGTGTATAGTTCTGTTTAGCTGGTATGTCTATAACTGACACAAATATATTTGGAACAGATTTAAAAACTAAAATCATCTTTATATGCATAATTAATCCAAATACACTCAAAGTATTGTAAATATGGAAAAAAAAACCTTCGAGCCTGTTTCTATTGGTTGTGTTTATATTGTGATCCAAACATTTGAGAAACTGCTTAGATACAAATACAGAGAAGAGTAGAAAGAAAAATGAAATATATTACCTTTTCTTTTCAAGTATGATTCCAGGAATGATAGATGCATGCTAATGGAATTAAATGAGGTCAGGTTTAAAGAGCTTTCTATCAAATGACTAAAAGCAATGACCAAGGTATTAGAGTATAATTTATTCAATTTGTAAAGAAGACAGTATCTAGTATTTTGCAAATTACTAATAATTACTGTTTTGTGTATGCATCCCAGATTGGTCAGAGATTTACTGGCTTTTTAAACTGCCTTTCATGACTATCAAATGCCTTATCAGATCATTTCGCAGCATTGTGTTTTAGTCAACAGTTATTCTCCCAGGCTGAACTGATGATGCTAAGGGCTGAAGACAGTTCGGTCCCTTTCCTGCCCTACTAGGAAAGCTTGCCATACTGTTGGTCTATTACTGATCCCTAAAGAGGGGGGCTCTCCTAGCAGTTTGAAAGCATGTAAATGCAAATAGATAAATAAGTGCCACTTCGGTGGGAAGATTACTGTGTTCCCTACACTTTCGGCTCAGCTAGGAAACAGAGATGAGCACAGCCTCCTAGAGCTGGCCAAAACTCTCTCTCCCATCTTAGTTTACGGAGGCAGAATATTTTAGCTGAATCCCTTCAAAATATACTGTATCCTGTCCCTGCTCTCAAAATAGCCCATGCAGCATGCAGGATCAGGCAGAGTACATAGTCTCAGATCAAACCATATCCCTGTGGAAGAAATATTTTTAGTCAAAATTTCATGCTTTGTTGTATTATGTCCGCTAGAGGTCATAGCTAAAGTCATTCCATCTATTCCTTTAAGGGTACATTGATTTTCTGTGGAGATGAGCAAAAGCTGTCCCTAAGCTTCTCAATTAATTTTATTCCGTCAAATCTCCAGATTCCTTTTCCAGAAAACCTCCATTCTGCTCAATGAATTTGGGTCTAGAGAATTTTTTTAAAAAATAAAATGGCTTTTCAAGTAATGCTTCATAGATCAGTGAATTGTGAGCTGATATTTTACCTTGTTTCTAGTTTTTTTTTATTGCTAACATAAAACTGAACTCAATGACAACTATTATGCTCTTATTTCTACCTGTTTTTTTAAGAGAAAAATGTCAAATTATCGACAACATTTGATAGTTTTCCTCCCAGTTTATGGGGCTGTTTATTAATGCATTCTCCAAAACTTTTTGGGAAATAGATCTTCAGTAAAGACTTTCCCATGTTTTCTAGCCTAATATTCATTTCACCTTTTTGGAAAAAAAATATTTTAAAAAAATTCTGTATATAAACAGCAATATTTGCTTATCCAATATAATTGTCTACAAACTAGCACCTTATTTTATACACACACCTAGTGCTTCTTTTGGGGATCTTATCCTTAGAGGGCAGCAGTTTTTCTAGCATGTCTATCAGCCTGAATTCTTTCTTATGCATTCCTTGCCTAGAAGTTTCTTCATTTTATCAGTTGCTGCCAAGATGCATAGTGTTTGTAATCCTTGTTTAGGCATTCTGATACTTTTCTTGTTCTAATTATGTCATTTATATTGCATTCATTACTTTGATGAGATCTGTAGGAGTGTTCAATATTTGATTTGTAAATTGCATCAGATTTGTTATTTTGCCAGCTCTTTTCATTAGTGACCTAATTACTCATCTTTTTCTGTTGTTGTTAAGGTAATTGTCTCTCTTCTTTTTTATACTTTGTGGTTTAAGTTTGCATTACTATCTTGCTTTGCCAGAACATCCAGGGATGATGACCCATCAGCCATGGTAACAAAGATCTGTATATAAGGAGTAGAACCAGTATGGATACATTGCTGTTCACGCCAGACCACAGGTTTTGGTGTTCATTTTCACATGTTCATACTCAAGCTCTGAATATCATTTCATCAAAGCAGTTTTAATTCACGCAAATGCCCTAGGCTGGTATGAAGTAGAGCCAGCAGCAGACAAAGTCCTTTTGCATTTATTATTGCATAAAGATCTTGCAATTTTCTTTCTGTAGATATAAAAATGAAATTCTGGTTTAAAAAAAGGGTTGTTGAATCAGCATCAAAGGAAAAGTGGAGTCTATCTAACAAACATCAGTATAAAATAAAAGAGGAGATGAAACCTGGGAAATCTTACCTTGGAGGCTAGCATACCTTCCAGCATACTTCTCTCTGCTGATTGTCTATCTCTAAAGAAGTTTCAGCCTCAGTTCATTAAAGCTATGCTTGCAAGTCCTTTGTATAAAGTTAAACACTACAATGCCATCCATCATAGACTTAACTGGAAATACTTTTAACACTTTTTTAAATTTTGTTTTTTTTAAAATCCAAAGCCCATAATCATATATTTTGAATTAGGAACCAGTAGTAAACTTCTTATAAGGGTGCCCTGGCTGACTGGTCTGTCATCAAATGGCAAGCTGACTCTGATCTATATTTTGTTCCTAATTATGAATGTTCCATGCGCCTAAAGCAGTGTTTCTCAACCTTGATGATTTTAAGATGCATGGACATCAACTCCCAGAAATCAAAAATGGGAGCAGCATTACCTGAGAACAAGAGATATTAAAAGATTGCATACATATTTGATTTTATTTCTCAAGAAGTAGAGAATAAGCAACTCATGACAAGCACTAATTTATAGCAGTCAGTATTTACATAACGATCAGGCACACTGAGTCAAATTTGCACAGCATTATTTATTTATTTATTTATTTATTATTAAATTTATATACCGCCCCTCTCCTCGTGGACTCGGGGCGGTGCACAGCCAT